>MAVT02001001.1:0-17872 GCA_001702395.2 Diaporthe helianthi | reverse complement strand
AGCTTCTTGGCAGCACTCTTGGGAGCAGTTTTCTCCCGAATACAACACTCTTTTTAGCCCTGGCCACATCTTTACACCTACCACATCCACTTACTTCAGAATCTAACCGCTTGCAACTTTGGTTGCGATACATTATATTTATTAGTCTGATATGCCAGGTAGAGTACGGAGCAGGTCTCGAAGGCCGGGGTGCCAAAATGCCAGGGCCGGAAGCACGCCAACGCACTGGGGACTCGGGCGGGGACCCTGACAGCCCCGAGTGAGATCACTGCAGCGCAAACAACGACTAGCGAGGCGAGGCATACTTGAGTACCTAAGTAGCCAGCAGGTGCTCAAGTGGCCTCGGCGTTTCCTAGGCGAAAGCATTCCACAGAAGAGGGGCAGAGTAGCGCGTCCACCCGCATGACAGCTAGAGAGGCTGCCTGCCGTTCACTCAGGATAATAGCGCTCGCAGGCTGGTGGCTGGCAGGCTCCGTGGATAAGGCGGTCGGTCCGGTCGGTCTCGTAGCGTGGAAGATGATGTCAGGGCAAGCACGCTGCGTACTGTGTAGATTCGACGTCGTCTCGACGAGATAGCCTCGACCATGGAGTCCCTAGGTAATTTAATTCAGGTTCCTTCACGGGACAGTGGTTCGGGAGGCGGGGCGTCGGAGCGTCACCGGGTCGTCTAATTACCCCAGTGTGAAGGTTGAGATGTAATGGACGGTGGCGATTGAGCAAAGCATACTGTCTCTGGGTCTGTGCAACGCAGCGCCTGGCAGCGGCTTTCCTCAGCGATCTCGACATGACCCACCAACCCTCTCAGTCTCGAAAATTTACACCTTCACACTGTGCCATCTAACGGCTGCCTTGCCTCTCGCTCAGGCGCAGAACGGGGGAGTGCCCTAACGCGGTTGTCCCACTTAATTGCCAGGCGCTGGGGTGAGGAGACATGGGGACTTGGACGCGTCTCTTTGTGAAATATGAAGGGCCTTGGCTCTTAATCGGGTAGGTGACCATGCTGCCGCGGTGCCGTGCTGCCGTGGTGCCGTGTTGGGAGCATGCCCTCAAGTCAGGCCATTTTAGCCAGGCCATTGGAGGCCGCAAGTTCCAGATGGGCAGGCGGAGGGCGGATGGTGGATGCGTGTATAAGACCTTCTCACTGTTGGAGGCGGCCCGAGTTCGACAAGATGCCTTGTAGCTAGCCTGTCGTCCTCAGTTACGGTCTTAGGACTATAGTAGGCGGTGGTACATGGTCGATCTGGTCAGTCTGACACGATAAAAATTAGGTAAAGTACGTGTGCAGGTGCGTGTGCAGGTGCGTGTGCAGGTGCGTGTGCGGGCATGGGTGCGTTTTGTCTGCTTGGCCCAGCAGCCCAGCAGCCCAGCCCAGCTAGGGATGGCGAAATAGTGGGGCCGGGCACCTCTTTGTAAGAATTCGGAAATTTCCGCCAGTTTGTGGAAGGAATTGGAAAACCACGCTAAGCCTATTTGGGAGTAGGTCTATGCCTAAAAAGGAAGGCGGTCAAGCTTTCCAGCGGTCCTTGATTCTGCCAACCTAGCTGGCTTTCTGCAGCCCACCTACTAACTATTCTATTCCTATCCACCCTACTAATCTACATTATTAAACCTTCAATTAAATACTACCAAAACAACTTTAATTTGTTGCCAAAATAGCTAATTATCTTTCCCCTAATTTACTTTTCAATGCAAAGGAGCATTTTACCTATTCTAAGTAGAATGGGAAGCTCTAGGCAACTTGCAAGTAGTATAGCAACTGCAGCTAAAAAAATACCACCCGTAACCAAAAGTATTTAGCCTTAAAGTATACGCTATTTATTATTGCCCACGGTACCTAAAAGCAAGCTAAACTACTCTTTAACTTCTTTAAGCATATGCAAACTCCTTACCATACAAATTTACAGCACAAAGCGTTTGCAAAAGCTTACTTTACATTTAAGCTATTTTTTAGCATATATAAAAGCAAAAATATCCTTATATCGCACTAACTACTTAACTTAACGTTTACACTACCTAACCCGAAGCAAGTTACCTTATACTTTAATAAGGTTTATAAGGACTATTAAAAGAAAATCCTTAATTAATTAGCTACTATAAAATATGTTAACTTTATCTTTAATAGGTTTAACGATATCTCTTTTAACTAAAACATTAACCTATTTATAGAGACCCTAGGCTAAGTAGTATTTTACTAGGAGATAATTAATATTAGCGCTACCTCTTATTTATTTTTTAATTAAGTAATAATCCTCCTCCTGTTTATTGCTTTAGCAGTTAGTAGTAACTTTAGTAAAGTTAACTCTATTTGCATAAATACTAATACCACCTAACGCAAGTGCTAGTAAAACCTACAAGCCCTACTGTAGCTTGCCTACCTATTAGGCAGTTTTTATAACTTATATAAGCTACAACTGCTAATTAAAAACATTATTATAGCCTTTTTTTAGCAATTAACTCTTAGCTAAGCTATTAGCGTAATTATATTCTTTTAATATTTAAAAAAAATAGTATACCCGGCTTAAAGAAATTATAACTAAATAGTATAGCAAGCTATATAGCTTATTACTGCTAGCAATTACCCGCTAAGGTAGTTAACAAGCTACTTTACAATCTTTTAAGTAAGCTTATATTGCGCTTGTAACTTTTTATATTAATAGAGATATTTAAGTAAAAGCATATACCTAATTAAACTCCTAAACTACAACAAAAGCTAATCCTAGTACTAATCTCAAAAAATCTATTAATACCCTATACAACTAATCCTTTTAGCAATAATTAGCTATTTACTAGCAATTTTTAGCTTTATTATTTTAGTATAAAAATATTCCAAAGCTAATAGATTATACATCCATCGAGTAATCCTATGTTGGCTAGAAATAAAGAAATAATAGGAACAACTGCAAAATAGTATACAATAGTAAAAAGTAAACTAGTTAGCACTCCTATGTATATTCTATACTTGTTTTACTAAACAAACTACTAGTATATATTGGGCTGCGTATTCTTTTAACTCTAATAGCTTTACTAATAACGCTTTTAGTAAGGCTAAGTAACTACGCGTAATCGAGTGGGTTTGTAACTACGCACTGCTTAACTAAGCTAAGGCAATTATAGTTAACTATGTAAGGTTTCGGCTAGGCAAAGGTCTGCGCTATGGCCCCAGCTCCTTGTTTTATAGGCATAACATACTAATTGAAAAAAAGTAAGTAAAGCAGGCTGCCTTAAACGTACCTCTTGCGATACACATTGTGCAACGCTTGTTCAAAGCACTAGCTAACTTTATACTAAGCAAAAGATCCTTTTTTACAGCAAACTTTATACATTCTTAATCCCGCAACTAACTACACCAAAGATTAATTAACAAGCTAACATTTATCTATATAAACAATTATATACTCAAGCGCCTAGTTAACTAGGCAGCAAATACTACTTAAAACGAGATCCTTAACTTAAAAGATCAATTTCTTAAATACTAGCTTGGCGAGGACGAGGAATAGGACTTCCTAGGCCAATTGGCGGGAACAACTAAGTTAAACAGCCTAGCTGAGCCTATAGCTTGCCCAGTTGAGTATAGGCAATTCGCACGGTTGCCAGGGGATTTAGGTCCCCAAGACAATTAGTCTCAAAACGCACCGAAATGGGGCCAAAATGGCCCCTGGGGGGCCTAACTGGCTGGTCAGACTAGCCAACAAATGCTAGCAAATACATTATTTTCTATGGCAGACCCACCTATTTTGAGGTACCCACAAAACCGTTGCGCCCCACTTGACCTCTGGAATGGAAACCTACCAAAAAAATGGAAAAATTCGGCAACGGAAAAATTCCAAAACCATCCCTAAGCCCAGCAGGCCCAGGCGACGGTGCGGTTGATCATGGAGAAGACATTCCCAGCAGGGCTGCCAGGCCTGCCAGGCTGCCTGGGCATTGTCTGCCCCTCAATGCCCGACGTGGTGGATGGCGAACCAGCGGCGAGAATGTGGGTGGGAGCGAGGGAAATCTGGTTTATTACGGGTGGCAATATTGATCGGGGCCCAGAAAGCTGAGTGGGCAGACGGCCTGGACGGGTAGGCTGAAGGAAGGAAGGAAGGAAGCTTTTTGGGACTGGGGTCCCATTTGCCCAGCTCCCTGTTAGTCTGCCTCGACTGCGACACGACCCCAGCTTGGAACGTATTCGGTCAGACGCATCTGTCTTGAGTTGAGACCGTCCGGTGTGCAGAGGATTAATCGACACAGAGGAGGAGAGTGGGGAATGGAGAATGGATACAAATGCACCAAATGCACATAGATTACATACTTAGGCATGCAGAGGATATCTACGCGCTGACCCACATCGTCGTTGGGGTGAGTTCAAATGTTTTGGGCTGCAGGGCCAGTCAGTAGCTGCAGCGACGTTCGACCGAGCAGCTGCGGAGCTGTACAAAGCAAGCCCTGAAAAAGTCGGGATCTAAACTTGTCACAGGGCATGGCTCAGAGTTTCCGGAAGTGCCTACCTACCTAGGTAGGTACCTACCTGGGCCTGGGCCTGGCCCCTGGACTGACCTCATTGTGGTCGCGATGCCTGGTTGCCCAGTAATGAGTATTCTGCTCGTCACGGGCAGCGCACTCAGGCAGTCAGTCAGTCACCACTCACAAGCCATCAGCCATCCCTCCCGCGCACACCCCCTTCGAGCACAGCGCACCCACCCGTAGTGTGCCATTGGACTAGCTGCACGGCGTTGCATGACTGATGTTGGGGCCGGACGATCGTCTCTTCATAATCAAATCACCCGCGGCCGTTCTCGATGTTTTAATGTGATTATTCCTTTTGCCGAGAGACATACAGGAAGAGCCTAGTGCCCAAAAGGCAGACCCAACGTTGCGTTGCGTCGCGTCGACGTCTCGCTTTTTGGACTCCGAGGGGAGGAGGTACCTAGGTACCTACTCCGTTCCTCATTCACACACTCAGCACACCTGGGCACTTGCCACACTTGACCCACCACCACCACTACCACCACCACCAACAACAACCTTGGAACCTACCGCACCCAGAACCAATCCCACCAAGACCTGTAGACCCTTTAACCACTCTGGCTTACTCCTCTCCCAACTCTCGCCATCATTTGATCACTTCACTCGATCTGACCTGGCCTGACCTCGACTCGACTTGCCCAGTCTTGTCTTGCTGTCTGGTCCTGCTCTGGAATCTCAACAACCCAAAACCCATCTCTTTTTTTCTGTCTGCTCTTTTTCCCTTTCCCTCCTGCCCTCCTGCTCGATGCGAACACGGCCGATCCCCCCGACAGGCCCAAACCCACCCGGACGTATTGCATCGTCCGTCGCCGCAAGAGTTCAATGTTAGCACCACAAGCACGGCCGCCCCAGGTTTTCCCAGCAACTCTATTTGTTCCTCGATTTCGTTCCTCGACACCTGAGCTCTCGAAGTCAGGTTCGAACTTAAAAAGCATTTCCATCCGTCAGCTTGTGCAAACTGGCAACCCCCCCCCCCAAAAAAGGAACCCTCCCGGCTTCCCAACCGACTTTGCCTCGCCCGCTTCCTGAAGTCGATGAATTGACCTCGCTCACTTGACTTGAGTTCTTCTGGCTCGGTCTGACTTCGACGCTCGTCTTTTGGTGTGGCCCTCGCTCAACCTTTTGACTTTAGTCAATCTCGAGCCAGTCGCCTTCTGTTCTGCTGGACTTGCTGTCTGGATTTCTGATCCTACCTAGGGGCAGTCACACTGCCGGTTTCCCAAAGGAGTGCAGACCCGAACAGGCTTGCCAAGTTGTAGCAAGCCCGTCACTGCCACCGTCACTTTACCCTGCTCCCTCCCACACTCGTCCGTCCCCTCGGCACTTTGGCTGCCTTCGGCGCGGTTGCTGCAATTCCCTGGCCTGGCCTGGCCTGCCCTGGTTTACTCACCCCCCCCCCCCCCCCAAAAAAAAGCGCCTGCAACAACAACCTTTCCACAGGGAGAGCCGCTATTTGTCGACTACGCCGCCAGACCGGCTGTCCTCCGCATCTTCGGAGTGCCAACTCCCACACCACACCACACCACACCTCGCCCTAGCCTAGTCGTCGTCCTCTGCTGCTGCACAGAGCAACAGGGCAATTGCAGCAGCCAGAATCATGTCGACGCCGACCACCGCTACTGCTACCCTGCCACCCCATTCTCACTATCACAACCCCCATCATCACTTCCCATACTATTCCACAAACTCGTCGGCCTCGTACCGTTCCGCCGCCAACCAACTTCTGCCCCCGACCAGCCGTGTCGCTCCCTCATACTCCACCTCCGCCTCGAGTTACGCCCCTTCCACGAACACGCACACCTCCTCGTCCACCGCGAATGGGTCGTCTTTCTCAAGCGGCTCTTCTCTAGCCCGGTCACACCGACAAGACCTGGAACTGCCTGCCATACTCGAGCACAACAACTACACCACCATGCCCGCCTCCAGGCCGAGGCCTGCCAACGGCTCGCCCGACTCGCGAAAGAGGAGACGACAGAGCCCTGTCGATTGGAACAAGTTTTACGGAGGCCAAGTCCCCAAGGAGATAATTGTCATTGACGACTCCCCCGGTCCCGAGCGTGCTGGCGTCTCGGCCTCGCAGGCCTCCACCAACGGTGGTCCCGCATACACCTACGCCAATGGCGTCAATGGCGGTCCCGTCACTGCCAACACATCGGCCGCCAGGCACGCCCCTAAGAGGCGGAAACGGGACGACGAGGCACCTATGGGCTCGGGTACCCGATACGACCCTGTCCACCACAGCCGTGTCAACGGCTCAACCACGACCCCCCACCAGAACGGAGCGACGCCTTCTGCTTCCACAATCTCCTCCAGTGACAGGACCAACTCGGCCATCCATACCACTGCTGCCACCTCCCTTGGCTCATTGTCCTCTAACAGCCAATACGACCATGATGTCCAGCCTGGCAATAAGAGGAAGCGGACTCGACAGCAAGTCGCCAACGAGGTAAAGCGCAGGGAAAACGCCATCATTGGACACGCTTATCCGAGTTATCATCCTCCTCCACAGCCGCCCAAGAAAGCTGCCGATGTTCACGTCCGAGTGATCCCCGATGTAAATACTTCTACTCCTACTCCCCCTGAGGTGTTTCTTTGTGTGTGCCTGTCGGAGATATTTTTGCTGACCTGAATTGCATAGTCGCACAAGAGTGGCACGGTCGATGATAACGATGGGCATTACATTGTTGTCCCAGATGCGGAGTTGACGGATAACTGTGAGCTGCCGTCCCCTTATCTACGCTGATGCAGAAAGATCCAACCACTGACACGTTCCAGACCAAATGATCAAGATGCTTGGCCAGGGAACATTTGGCAAAGTGGTCCAAGCTCGCGACCGAAGGCGAAATGAGCTCGTTGCCATCAAAATCATTCGTTCGGTGCAAAAGTACAGGGATGCCTCGAGGATAGAGCTCCGGGTCCTGGCGACGCTCAAGGCCAACGACGCCGAAAACCGCAACAGGTGTATTCATCTGCGCGACTGCTTTGACTACCGGGGCCATATTTGCATCGTAATGGACCTGCTGGGCCAGAGTGTGTTTGATTTCCTAAAGGGAAATCAATTCGTCCCTTTTCCAAACAGTCAGATCCAAAGTTTTGCGAGACAGCTACTTACCAGTGTCGCTTGTGAGTCACCCACCAGTTCACCACCTCGGAGGGCTTTGCTGACAGGATACAGTTCTGCATGACTTGAATCTGATCCACACTGATTTGAAGCCGGAGAATATCTTGCTCTATGATAGTGCCTACCAGACGTTCACCTACAACAGAAAGATACCATCCTCGTCGATCCAAGTAAGTCGCAATGCCACCCAGCGACGGGTTCTTTTGGACACAGAGATTCGTTTGATCGACTTCGGATCCGCTACTTTCCAGGACGAATATCATTCCTCCGTGGTGTCGACTCGGCACTATCGAGCACCAGAAATCATCCTTGGGCTTGGATGGTCGTTCCCATGTGATATCTGGAGTATCGGCTGCATCCTTGTTGAATTTTTCACCGGCGATGCATTGTTCCAGACCCACGAGAACCTAGAACACTTAGCCATGATGGAGAATGTTGTGGGCTCGAGGATCGACAGCCACTTGGTCACACAGGTTAACAAGATGACACGAAACGGGGGCAACCCCGCCTCCAAGTACGTGCCTCGCCCCAATTTCTTGCTGCTGCCTAGATGCCACGGGTCCTGTGTTCTGTTCATGTGTGCAACATTTCGAGTGGCTCTCTAACCTCACATAGATACTTCAAAAGGGGTCGATTGGACTATCCAGTCTCCGAAACCACTAGGGCGTCGCGTCGGTTTGTGAAGGCTATGAAGAAGCTGGAGGTGAGTGAGGCCCGAGCGATCGAATCTTGCGCAGGCCGCTTACATTGCTACAGGACATCATTCCCAACAACACGCCTTTCTTGAAAAACTTCAGGGATCTTTTGAAGAAAATCTTCGTTTATGACCCCGCCCATCGCATCACGGCCAAGCAGGCTCTGCAACATCCCTGGTTCAAGGAGACAGCCCACCCTGACGACGGCACTGAGGCTGCCAAGATTAAAATGGAACGGCTACGGGCAAGCCAAGGGCTGTCATCAGCACGCAGCATGCATGGCTGATAGGACGAGAAATTCATGGCTCTAGTACACTTATTCATTCTGGTGTCCCAGATTATAATAGGGACATGGAGACAGGCGGACGGCTGGCATGCGCGCGTTCAGGAGTTCGTATGGACCTGTTGGACACATCAGGCCAGGTATCTTTTTTCTATTATTGTGTGTCTGTTTTAGTGGGATGGAATGGGAATGGAAACGACGCGTTGCAGGGGGCGAATGTCATGATCATCGATCGTATCGCGGTCAAATCAAAAACTCGGCACAACCCCATTTGAAATGGATTCAGCGATACCTTGACGCAGGATCTATCCGATCTCCGCGTGGCCCTCCGACGTACTCCTTTGCGACGAATCACCAATGTCTCCGTTCCGAACTCGCTTGACTCGGCGAAGATGACTTGACCAGCAGGATCTTCACAGACAATCTCAACAAGAATTGTGCGGGTTCTCGATAGTTGAACATCTCCACTTTGCACAGCGTACGGAGTACATCAAAGAAACAAGGTGTTAAAGAGGCATGGTACAAGGCGACTCATACAATAATCTTGTGCTGAGGGCACGGCAATCCCGCAACAAAGAAAACGGTTGACGCAGGTGGTGCTCACTAGGGACAGGACAAATGAATCATATCAAAGGATATGCCCAAAGGGCGGCAGTCCCCTTGTCTTCCCCCTCAAGACGGGACTGCCCGCTGAGGGCACAACAAGTCAAGCCCATGGTCGAACTTAAAGACACAGGCTCCCGCAACTGATATCCTGGACAACAGGATCCAAGGGCTTCGAAAGTCATATACCACAAAATCCGAAACGCTTTAGTTCCTGACCAGAGAACTAAGTGCTTATAATGAGTTCCGAAGCGAGTTGTACAATCAAAGTAATCGTATCAGTCTGTGCCCTTCGAAGTCGAAGTCCCTGGAGGAGAAGGATTGAGAAGAAAACAGTCAATTTAGCCTCAAAACAGCACCGTTTGCTACACGAACCTACCCAAGGACCTGTCAATATGGTCAAGCGGTATCGCCACATCTCCCAGATGACCAGCGAGGATGTCAACATCCTTGTGCGCCTTCTATGCCTTCCACCAACAGCTCGACATTATACAGACGGTCTTCCCTCCGACCAATGGCTCGCCCGTCAGTCCGAGAAGATTTCCCAACTACCCCAGACCCTTCAGCGTCCCCAAGACTGGTTGGCCAGGCTTTCCATCTACACCAACAAGAAGCTGAACCTGACCCTCGAAGATCTTGTCCCGCAGTGCGCAGTGCTTTGTGCCGCCCACAAAGGTCTGAACCCCTGGGTAGTGCACAGGATGTTCTTATTGATCTCGGAGGAGGTGACGCACCGCCTCGACCCGGTGAGGACGTTCCTCGAGAACCCGACCAAGCATGGCGTGCGGCTCAAGACATCGCTGGGTGAGGTACAGGACTACGTCGACCGGATGAACAGCATGCTGTCCCTCTGGACTGGACAGGACGTCTTCTCCTTGATCGTGGGCGAGAGTTATCCGCCCGGTCTGGCCATGGCGCGCGTCGAGACGGACTGTGAGGCCTGCATCTGCAGCTGCATCGGCGCTGCGGGCCAGGCTCTGTGTGATCTGCGTGCTATGATGTACGGCCGGTCCCACCGGCGCCGTATCCCAGTGCTCATCCCCCTTGTCGAGGCTTGGATCGAGCGGTTCGGTGAGCAGAACGGCGGCAAGCTGTTGACGGAGAGTACGAGGATGGCGAGGGATGTGCGCCACATCAGGAAGAGAGTCATGGGCCACCGCAAGGGCCACCGCAAAGGCCACCGCAAGGGCCACCGTCGGCACCGCACCCCGTATGAGAAAAGGATGAAGGAGCTCGCCCGCATGGAGCGTGGGCTGGATGGGAAGCCCATGACAGCCGGCCAGTCGAGAGTAGCCCGGGGGGAGATGGACAAGATGCTGGATGAGACGTTTGGCAAGGAGTCGAGGAAGCCTGACGGTCGTCAAGGTAAGCACGTTTCATCCACTATCTCGGGATCTACATTCACGGCCTCGTCTATTTCTAAAGCCTCGTCAGCCACTGTCAGAGGTGAGGACGGTCGTAGTGACCGCTCCATGAGTGTCGGTGATGACACGGACGTGCAACAGCAGGGCGACGCCCCTGATGCCGACCCAGTCGACGACTACCGCGACGAATTCGACGAGGGAGACGCTGGGGCCGTTTATAAGCAGCAGGACCGCCTCCAGCACTGGTATGACGCTTTTACCGAGATCGCCGGGCCGTCGGGGGCTACCAACGTCGGCAGCCAGCACCCTGCCTTCCGCAAAGACGCAGCCGGCATCGAGAATTGGGCAAAGAGTCAGATGGGGTCAGCTGTCCCCAACCCACTCCGCTTCTCCAGGCTCGTCACTCCACGTGAGGGAGATGACGACGACGACGTCTTCGTCCCAGCTGCTGACGCTGTGCGAACACAGGTGAGCGACTTGACCACAGTGAGCGCCCACACGCTCGCTACGCAATCTACTCACAAGTCCAGGCGAAGCAGGCAGCCAGAAAACGAGCAGGCACCATCGATACCACAGGTCCCAACCATGTACCTTGAAAAGCCTTACAGGCAGGGCGGGGTGACGTTTGGCCGTGTACCCTCCAGCATCTACTCCAATGATGCCCCTACAGCTCTCCACCCGCCTCCTGCTGTGTCCAGCATCGCTGTGGAACGGCCCAGCCGTCAGGCTTCCAGCCGCACAAATAGCAGGTCAGAAAGGGCAATGGGACCGCCAGCAAGCAGCTCCAATAATCGTCTTCGGCCGCGGACTAGCACAGCCGACGGATCAGCTTTAACCGCCTGGCCGGGCACCGGCGCACCACCCAACGGCAACAACACCCAGCAAACCGGAGAGCGCATGACGCAGACAAGCGAGAAATTCAAGGCTGGGCTGGACCAGCTCAACGCCGGTTCCGACTTCACCCTTTCCGCCAGCACGTTGGGCCCGGACGACAGCGTCTCGGCCGTCGCGGGAATGTACCGCCACGTGCCGCTCCTACACGCCGTCATCTCCGAGCGTAGCCTCCGCCAGAGCCAGATCGACGCGGACGCGGCGCTCGCGCGGCGGATGCAGGTTGTCGACCTCGAGGGGGCGCAACAACACCGACGGGGGTTTGAATCCGACGATGACGAGGACGAGGACGAGGACGAGGACGAGGAGCTCCGGAATGCGATTGCGAATAGCCGCGAGACGGCGAGGCTTGACTTGGAGCGGAGATCCCGCACGGGCCGTGGGCAATTTTCAGATCTCTACATGCCGGATTCCTCGTGGATATGAGCAAGCAGATGGGTGAGTTGGTGCCCTATCCTCCACTCTCCTGTGGCTCCTACACCCGATCTTCTTTCTTGGTTTGCTATCTTGTCCCTTACTTCAAATATTTTAACTACTGCTTCGCTCTGTTCAAAAAAAAAGAATAATTAATAAAAAGAGTTGAAAGAAATTGACTACGACACAACGTCCTCCCCTCCCGCCCATAATGTTCGTGACAACATTGAATCTCCGTCATTTTTTAAGACTACATGTTGATCAGAATTGAATTGTATCTTGACTGTTTTGTAGATTCCGATCAGACTCCCTGAGAAAAAAAATTACGAACAAGAAGAAAAATTGGCAAGTATGAGGAAAGACATGACAGACGCAGCGAACAGGTGGATGTGAGTGTCCCATTTTCAAAGTCGTCTTGATTTGATAAGTCGAGCATCAATTGATGTATTTTTAATGCTTTCTACTATACGTCTAGAAATAACACGAAGGCGGGGGGGCACAAGTTCCCAATCAATCAAGCTTGGGAGGCTCGTCGTCCCCGTCCTCCTCGTACAACTTCCTCAGGGCGGGTAGGAAAAGCGCGGCCTTCTTGAAGTCCCCCAGCTTGACGCACATCTGGTCGAAAGCCATGAGGACAACCTGGTCCTTCACAGGGGCGCCGTCGCCACCTGTCGACGTGTTCGCAATCTTGGGGTACCTCTGCGAGAAGTGCGTCAAAAGCACCCTCCTGGCCCTCATGTCTTTTGCCACGCTGAGCGCCTCGCTCATCGTGCAGTGCTTCTTGAACAGCGCGTCGTGCCTCAGCTCGTCGTCCAGCGTCGACTCGTGGATAAGTAGAGTGCAGTCCCTCGCGATCTCGGCAAACACCGCCGACGGCCGACAGTCGCCGCTGTACGCGATCCTCAGGCCTGACGGCCATGTGAATACACAAGCCAAGGAACCGTGGCAATGATCGACGCGCGCAGCGTCGATGCGTGTGATGCCGAACTCGCGCTGGATGGCCGGGGTACAGACCCAGGGTTCCTGCTTGGACTCTGCCTTTGGACGGCCCCTGATCTCCATCAGACACAGGCGATGGAAGCCAAAGTCCTCAATGTCGGCGTACTCGCGCAGCCAGTTGAGCATGCCGACGTGGGACGCAACGGCGATGCGGGTTCCGTCGGACGCAGTGGCTTCATTCCAGGCCTTGATGAAACTGGCTGTGCCAAGGTGGTGGTCTGCGTGCAGGTGGCTGATCCAGATGGCCTTGAGGTCGCGAAGGATCTCGGTTGAGCGCTCGTAGCCATACATGCGGCGAAGCTGGCCGAGGGTATTCTCACCACAGTCGAAGAGGTAAGTGCCGTAGCCGGGCACTCGGACCAAGGTCGCGGAGACGTTGCGATACTTGGATGGCAGTGCGGACCCTGTGCCGAGTGGGATGATCTCGGCGTCGCGGTTCGGAATGTCCTGCTCGGATTTCTCGATCTCGTCCAGGAAACGAGGGTCTGAAATTGTTGTTTTTGCTTCCTTCGCCAGCTTTCGGACGCCATTGTCCATGCCTCTGGCGACACTTAATGTGTCCATTGGGGGGAATGATTCCTCGTCTTGGAATGCGAGGCATGGGGCCAGTTGCACCTTGGCACCTGGTCTCGCTGCCACAAACAACTTTGAGTTTCCGCCCTCGCTCTTGTTTCTGTAGACAGGCAAGGGGAATCTATCAGGGTCGATCTGGTTAGACTTGATCGAGTTTCCCGCCGCACCCACCATGGAGATATAATTGGGGCTGACATCTGATGCAAAGACGTTATGTCTGACTGGCTGATGGGCCTCCATGAAGTCTCGTATCCGTTGGTCCTGGGTGACATTTGGCCCGAGCATCCAATAAATGACATCGATGCTTTTGACGAGTGACTCCGTGGTCCACTCCGGTCGGGCCAAGAACGGCTCCACGTAAGACAGGTCAGGGAGATCGATCACGGCAAAGCCACGGCCTTCAATTGTGGGCTCCACACACATCTCCGGGGTCACATCTACTCCACCAGCGCCCTTGACCGTCTCGCCGGCAGTAAGCTTGCTAAAGTCAGGCTTGGCCACTCCGAGCCTGAGGGCTTCTTGGACTTTGAACTTTCCTCTTCGGGGTTGCTGGAGAACAATGTAGGACAAGGACTGTGTCGAAGGTGACGTAGGAGGCAGCTGTTTTATCTTGCTTGCGGGCCATGGGGTTCGCGTAAACACCGGGATGTCTGGAACGTAGCCACCATCACCCGGCATGGGCCCGTCGTAGTTGGTGATCTTGCCATCCGGGCCCTTGACGAAAATTTTGGCCGGGAGCTTCACAGCGTCTAATGTCGTCTCCACAAGGGCGTCGAGCTGCCAGTCTGATCCGAACATATTGCCGACGATAGACCGGACGAGGTTGCGGTTTTCCTCTAGCTGCTTTTCGTCTAGTTTTGGCTTGCTCGACTGGGCGTCCTCCTCGGCGAGCATGTCGTCGTGGCTCCTCTTACGACCCTGAGACTTGGGCTGGCCCTCTGGCTTCAGCGAGACAGCCCAGACCTTGACATTGGCATCCTCGAAGTCCGGTGCTCTTTGCCCCGGGGTTTCCTGCGCCGGCTTATGACTCAACTCATGGATCTCAAGAGGTAAGCCTTTTCGGAAAATGAATCTTCGTGCGGTAGCGAGAACCTGTGTGATGTTTTCGGCGGCGTGTATTTTCAGACTCGAGATCGAGGACAGCCCTTGGTCTTTCTTCTTCTTCATTTTCTTTTTATTGTCTTCCGGTGCCCCTTGTAGGGCTACCACGTCAGCAATGGTAAGAATCATGCCCAAGAGACCACCAGTGTTGCCCCACGACACGGGCCCGGTGATGAACAACTCGTCCAGCTTGCTGACCCCGATCTTTTGCTGGTTCATTATCCGCTGTGTTCCCTCGGGGATGCGGCCAAATATGTAACGGCGGTTGTCGAAGTGGAGCAGGACGCACGCCCCCGGCATGTCAGCCGTGGGCGTGGCCACAACTTGCACCCAGCTCAGCATTGGTTTTGTTTTGAGGCCGGGAATGTCGACCAAGCTGGGGCGATGGCTCGGGGACAACGGGGCCCGCCCGTCTGATCTGTATAGTAACAGCGAGTGAGGTTTCTCGCGCCAGCGAACGAGCCTAGAGGCCTCCTGATCTTCAGTGGGTATGTTTCGAACGAGGACGTTGGGGCCGAACAAGCCCGCAGGGACTGTTCCTTTGCTCCGGGTCGATTGGCCGATTTTGCTGGCCCACCAAGAGCGTCGCGAGAGTGTCGAATAACAACGTAGCGGATTCCTGTAGCAGGGATTGCACAGAAACAAGGAATTCGACATCGCCCGTCATGCTAGGCTACCATCTTGATTTAATAGTCGAGCACAAGGCCAAACGGTAGGCCGCAGGTTTTTGTCGCCGGTTGACTTGACCGGCCTCTCCCTGTAATTGCTGCAGTTGATGTCACTCACTCGGAAAAATCCTTATCTTATCGGTGCTCTACTCCGCGGTCCGCGACCGGCTGGCGCACAGCTGCTCGATCATGGACGGACAGCCCTGTCATGTTTTGGAAGTGCTCAAGCGATCATCTTGCATGATATCTTGCAAAATTACACTAGATGTGGTACCGGCTTGAGTACCTGATGCAAGCACGGCGCAATTTATGACAATCATTCGGATTTCGAAACCATTGATCCCTCCCAAAAGACAGCGGGGGACAAGTCATACCGGTAATGTCAACCTTGTGGACGTGGATTTGTATTCCAACTCATGGCCTCCCTTCAATACGAGTTGGACCAACTAAGCTAGAACTAGAACTGAGACTTACGCCGGCTTGGGTGCATATCAGTCTGTCTCGGCTTGCTGTCGACAGAGCTCCGGCTCTTGAAGCTGGCTGCGGCGTTCCTCTCTGGGTAACCCTCGAAGCCATTGGCACCGTAGAATGCCAAGGCGTGTGCGATGCCCTTGCCCATAATCTCAAACGCATCCAGTGAGAGATTGGTGACATTGTCCGCGGCCGAGTGATAGTTAGGGTCGGCCTGAGCGCCGACAACACCGCCAAATTTCTCAACGTCCTCCTCGGTCTTGATGTCGTCTGCGCCAGTGTCCAGCCCGCCAGAGGGAATTCCAGCGTCGAGGAACGGTCCGTAGTCGCTGCGGCCGTTGAACTCGGAAGCAGAGTGGTTCTGGCCAATGCTGTCGAACCAAGCTTCAAACAGCGCCTCAGTCAAGTCGGAGCCAGCCGGGCCGGAGAGCCCGAATGCGCTGCCGTCTCCGTCATAGATGCCAAGCTTGAAGTTGGGCGAGGCAATCATGTCGAAGTTGAGATAGAGCCTGATGCGGGCAAGCTCGGCTTCAGATGCCTTGGCGACATAGGACTCTGCTCCAAGGAGGCCTTCCTCCTCGGCAGTCCACCAGCCAAAGCGGACGGTAGGGACCGTGCTCCACCCTCCCTTTGCCAGCTGAATGGCTACCTCGAGGATGCCCGAGGATCCACTCCCGTTGTCATTGATGCCACTGCTTCTTGTCAATGTCCTTGAGCTGCTACCGGAGTTGGAGGGGACCTGCGGGTATGCTTACGGGCCAGCTGCGACCGAGTCGGAATGTGCGCCAAGGAAGAGGATATCCGACGAGTTGGTGTGGGCAGTAGTAGCGATCACGTTGTTACTTCAGGAGCAGAGTCAGCCTCCAGATGCCCCGGACCCCAAAGAAGATCTGGCGTACCTGTAGATTGTGTTGAAGACAGTGGCAACGTCCAGGTCACTGGCCAAAGTGGTGTTGCTGTACGACGCAACCAGGGCGAGGCCATGCTCTTGTGACACGGCCGCAGTAGCGACGAACGAGGCGTTCTCGCCACCGAGCGTCCCACTACCCAACAAACCTGGCACATTGTTGTAAATGACTGCCGCTACGGCCCCGGACTGAGCGGCCAAGTAAGACTTGTCGGCAAAGCTGCAGATGCCTCTTGAGATAAGAGCGACAGCACCCGACACTTCAGCTGGAAAGTCTTCCTACAACAGGCGTCAGCATTGTCTCAAAACTCAATTACAACATCCCCACTCCTCGGCGGTGAGCATACTGCGCTACATCCCAGGTTCGCCACTGGGACAAGGGGGACACCCTCTATGCTGATCTCGGGTGAGAATTCGAGGACGGTTGAGTTGTAGGTGACGCTGTTGACCGAGAAGTTGGAGACTCCCTGCTGCAGCGTGTATTGGAAGGGGTCCAGCTCGACATTGTAATATCCACCGAGCGCCTCAAGTTGCTCAACCAAGTACTTGACGGTGTTGTTGTGTCCCTCGCTGCCAACAACGCGATTGCGACCCTCGGTTGCGTACGCGATGTCTTCGAGGTCTTGGGCGTGACCTAGGAGACCATCGATTGTGACAGCATCCTGCAGAGCTTGCTATGATGGGCCGTGTTGGCGTCAGTGTTATGTTCGAAGCATGATGAGAGAGTCAAAGAACTCCAAGGTTGACTGACATCGTCGACGAGATTTCCAGAGGTGCCCTGTCTCTTCACCAGAGACGGGGAGCCATGGGCCGGCACGAGTAAAGCAGCCGACACGAGGCACTGGGCCAACAGCTCTGTTGATGACCTCATTGTTTCGTCGATAAGTGGGACTTACAAGAGAACAGCGCGGGTACTCATGGTAGTCCTTTGGAACTGAGGTGTTCCGCCTCCATATATATATGTTTGTGTGTGTGTGTGTGTGTGTGTGTGTACTATAGTCCAGTATGTATACTACCTAGGTGAGTATGGTCGCAGTCAGGCCATACGGATAGATACCGGTGTGGACACTGGAGACTCCATGCCCCCTTTTCGATACCGCTCGGTACCTCCTCGCTCATCGTGGCGCCTTATCACGACTGTCCAACAGAGCACGTTTGTTGGCGAATAACATCAAACACTAACGAGTTGCGCACCCCAACGAGTTGCGCACTTTTCCAGACTACAACTATAAGAACCTGAATTATAGCACTATATTAATTGAAATTAATTAAA
>MAVT02001000.1:0-17875 GCA_001702395.2 Diaporthe helianthi | reverse complement strand
TTTACCACTGTATGAAGGGACCGTACGCCTTCGGGTCGTCTACGGATTAAGAACAGCACCACTAAAAATTCATCTGATCAAAGCTTATAGCACGCTCGAATCAATTTGAAGACACCGGAACGCCGGATGACCCGAGTCAGCCGGATATTCAACTTCGCAGGCATCAGTACCCGGGCTCTTGCTACCCTATGTACCTCTAGACTCACGCGTAACCGCTCAAGTGCTTGGAGGATTCATATGTACACTGCTATCCAAGCAAATAGTAGTGATTGATCCTCTGTCGAAAGTCAAAGCGTGTCGGGGGTTGACAATCAAGGGCTATTGTGGCACAAGAAGGCCTAGCAATCAATTCCGCCCCGTTTTAAGTTAGCTTCTAGGTACCGGGGTTTCCTCTAGTTTCTATTGTACAGTAGAGCGACTTCTAAGAGGGGAAGCAAGGAAGCCTCGAGTGAAAATAAGATCTATGCGGGTGATCAGAGAAATACTAGCAGACACATTAAAGTTTATTGTACATAACTAGTGTTGCATCTGGAAAACGTAAGTGACCTGCTCAACTGTGACGAGGAGAATTAGATGGGGGCACCTAGGATGAAGGTTTATTGAACAGATCAGATGATGCCAGAAGTGCTTGCACAACTCAAATTAAGGGAAACCCCTGTACCAACATTAACATGTACTTTCGAAGTGATCAAACCCCCATTGAATCATGCATATAATTCAGTTTATTGCACAATTTATTTCATGTGCGGGGGACATGTTACACTACTGCACATGTGTGGTAAGAACGTGTAAGCAGCAACAAGAAGCCGAGTATCTCAAGTCTCAGTTAAGCAGTCTGAACAGAATACATCTGTGCCCAATTGTGGTTGGGGAAAATCATGGGGTTGATCATTTATTCTCACACTTCTGTCCGGAGTCAAGGTGCGCACTTGATCACAGATTACCCTTGGTGCCATCAAGTTGTGGGAACATTTGAAGGTTATCCTAAGAGTGTCTGATACTGCTGCTGTGACCTGTTGCCAAATAATGGGGAATATTACAACCACAAGAGCTTTTCAAGGGTCTAAAAGCAAATAGAAATAGCAGTGAACATAATACCCGGGGAGTCAAGCAGATTCATAACTACAAGACATTGCGAGCATCCTGTACTCAAGCCAAATGACTGTAGCCAAAGAAATTGCACTGAACGGTGGTTCTCAATGTGCATACTGTCGTCCAGATGTCACCCTCTGTCGACGGAAGGCCCCCCGAACGTCTATTGCAGGCCATTACAGCCATGGTAATATACCAATTTGCATACAACACGACGTCTAAGGTGCATTCTGCTCATGTGCCAGCGGATTCACAATGCCTCCGTAAAATAATCTGAAGACAGGATGAACCGCTTATTGGGCAATCTCAGTTCCCTGCAATGTCCACCACAAGGTTCTAGTCGTGAGGTAAAATGAACATTGCTGTATTCCCGAGTTCTGAAACTCAGCCGTGAGATATGCTGGCCCATTTGACGCCCTAGTGTATTCAAACGAGCACTGAAAGGTTGAGATATCATTGATAAGTCCAGTCCTGTCAAGGTAAAACTTTCCAGACAACTTGGGAAATTTTACCTGGATCTAGGGCCAAGCATCAAGGAAAAGTGTTCGCAGACGACCGTTACTATTCTGCGAGGAATTACTGTCTGTCAAAAACAGGCGCAAATCTACCAGGCCACCTGCAGTTCAACTCTCCGCAGAGGTTTAAACCAGTTGAAATTGGGTTTTCAGATCATGGGCAAAGTCCTTAACGTAGTGCTACTGACACTGTATATGTATTTACGGTGAGATGCTGGGTGCCCAGGTGGCCAAAGCCAGCAGTCAATATACTTCAAACCATGATCAAACAAACGATCAAGCAAAAGAGAAAAGTTCCCTGTTGGTACATCCGTGGAGAAGGTCCAGACGTTTTCATTTCCGAGTCGTCATCACAGTCGGACAGTCCACCTGCGCCACTCCGCCACTGTGGCTGAAGCGGGCCAGAAGCTCCGGCCTCTTGTTTTGATTTGCTCATCTTCAGCTAAGCTTCTGCCAAGAATGGGGTCAACCGATGGGCAGGGATGCCAAGTTTTGAGTGCGGGTGATGTATGCCAAGACCAGTCCTGGACTCTCCAGATGGATTATCTAGTGTACACGGAACTGACAGTCAGCTAGAACGAACGAGGTGATGATCATGAAATGAGTCTGACAGGCCTGCAAGCTGCAGGCCTCCCTGGAGCTTGCTCATGTTTCACAGTCAGCTATCATTTGAGGCTGGTCCCGCCTGTCCTGCCGTCTGTCCTATCGTCTTGCCCGTTGTGGCGCAGAGGGATGAGATGTGGGGATTTCCTTGCTGCCCTGAGGTCATAATTTGTTTGCAGGTAGTCTCAATTCTCGGACGGACAGCTCAACGGCCAACGTTTCTTTACCACACGTGCCGCCAACCGGTCGGCCAATTGTGCGGCAAGGTGTTGCCGTAGTGTGATGGGGTACAGTACAGGACTCAATGCTGTTGACTCCACTGGCTAAGGCAATGTAAAACATGTGCATTGTACCGTGATTCAGCCCCCTTTGATTTCATGTGACGTCAACTTGACAACTTGTCTGCTCTCTTGGTCGTGACTACTATAGATAGATGCTCCACGGTGCCCTTTCCCTGGACTGACTGCCTCCTGACAGCTGTGATCTTTGTTTGTCTTCAGCCAAATCCACGACGAACTACAAGTGCAAGCTTAATAGCCTCAGTGTGAGGCATCGATACCCCTGGCTCCATATTAAGCTCCCGCATGCCGTACCCGGTCCATCATACTGTGTAGAAGCTTCAGCCAAGTGTCAACCCTCCTCGCTGCCCGACCCACATCCACCTAGATCGTCGTCAACGTCAACGTCAACGTCAACATGGGCATCTTCAGCCGTAAACCTCGCGACGGCCCCGCAGCGCAAGCACAGGCGGCCGGCACCCATCCCAAACACCACAGTGACAAAGGCACGCCACTCTATACCATGAGCTCGCGGCCCTCGTTCGGCCAGTGGCTCAAGCATACGTGGCTCGACATTGTCACCATGATTGCCATGGGTGCGATCGGTCTCGGTGTAGGTTATGATGATGATATACTCACTACCCCTTGGAGCAGCTGCTGATCCCCAGGATTATTAGGTCTACGAGGCCCATCCAGCACCGACTCGCTCGTTCGCCGTTCTCTTCTCGGATGGCGAAATTGTCTACCCCGAGTTCGCCTACCCCCTTCGCAAAGAGATCATACCCATCTGGGCCGCTGCGATGCTCGCCGCACTTGTCCCCATTTTCATCTTCCTCGTCATGCAGATCCGAGTTCGCTCCTTCTGGGACGTCAACAACGCCGTCATTGGCCTACTTTACTCGTTAATCACCGCCGCCGTCTTCCAGGTCTTTATCAAGTGGCTGATCGGAGGTCTGCGCCCGCACTTCCTGACCGTTTGCAAGCCTGATATTTCCCTTGCCACCAGCAGCACCGACGGTGGCTACAATGCCGCTGGGTTCAAGCAGATCTACTACACATCCGAGATCTGCACTGGGGACCGGAACACGATCGACGATAGCCTTGAGTCCATGCCCTCTGGTCACACGACGGCCGCGTTTGCTGGCTTCGTCTATCTATACCTGTACCTGAACGCCAAGCTCAAGGTCTTTTCCAACTATCACCCTGCCATGTGGAAGCTGGTAGCCATCTACGCCCCGATCCTTGGCGCATGTCTCATCGGCGGTGCTCTGACAATTGACGAATTTCACAACTGGTAAGCTGGACGGGAAAGCTTTACCAGCGTTTTGTCTAACATCACGGCTAATCTTGGATGTTCCAGGTACGACATTCTCGCTGGCGCTGTTATCGGAACGGTCATGGCGTTCTCAGCCTACAGAATGACCTACGCAGCGATTTGGGACTGGCGTATTAACCACATCCCCCTCAACAGGGGCGCGCCATTTGACTTTGCCAACCCGGAGCTCACGCATGCTACCTTTACGAGGAAGGTCGGCTGGGGCACTTCGACTGGTGGTCTCGGCGGACACCACGGCTATGGTCACGGCCACAACTCGTCCATTGGCAACAATGGTGTTTCCAGGAAGCCAGTTGGTTCAGGAAGGGGTCCTGAGGCCATGGTCTAGCGGCTGGATGAGAAGGAGAAGACGAATCCGAATGAGGATTGGAAGCACTCGCAGTCCGGATACCCGGGGGTTTGCTGGGCGGGAAGGTGAACCGTCGTGACTATGGAACCGGCCCATAGTTAAACGGTGGAACGCATTGGAGTGGGGTGCGGCTTCAACCCTTACACATTTCGAATCTGAACATGCAGTTAATGTTGTCGCGCTTGGAGCGGACGAATACACGATACCCATATAAGTTAAGCCAGCCAATTAATCCAATCATTAATAATTCGACATTTTGTGCACTCCAATGAAAGCAAATAATCACAATCTCTGCCTGGGTATCTCATCAATCAGAACACCGAATTGTCCAGGAGCCGCCCAGACAATTCAAAAAAACATACCCAACACTGCGAAACATTTGAATCAATACTGCCGTCCCCTCTGCCACAGCACTGTTCAATCTGCCTTACTTCTTCCCAAGTATCTTCCCAATCAAGCTCTTGCGGCGGGCGGGTCGGACCGGTAAGGCCGCGTTCTCGTCGTCATTTACGGTGCCGACGCTGTTTTTCCTGACCGGGGCGTTGGCCTCGGATTTGGATCTCGCCCTTGGCGTGGCATCACTTTTGTAGTTTTTCCTACCCTTGCTTTCCTCGCCTCTAGCCCTCCACAAAAGTCCCAGCAGGCTGGCGACGATGATGGCCTCAAGCTCCGGGTCGAGATTGGCCTGCAACAAAAGGACGCCCTCGCTGAATGGCTGCGAAAGAGAGAAGCCCAGGCCGACATTGTGGTAGATTGCTCGGATCCGGGGCTCATGCTTCTCGAGCGCAGCCGAGAATGGGACTTTCTCATCATTCCCACCATCATCGTTGGCCTTGTTTTCCTCCTTCGCTTCCTCCCACCAGATTTCCTCATCCTTCACGGCAGTGCCATCCACTTCTGCACCACCACTGGTGTCTTTGCCGAGCTCCACAAGCGTGTACCTCAGCAGGCCGTGCTCGACCGGATGGACCTGCCACTGCAGCGTCCTCTCCTCGTCCAGCAGGCTCGGCACCGTGAACGTGAACCATGCGTTGCGGCTGCTCCCGAACCTGCTCAGGGTTGGCTTCAAGGGGAAGCTCACCACGACCCGGATGTCCACGTCCGTCGAGGCGGGCGTCACGGTGTAGGCCACGTCTCCGTCTGCCAGCGAGACCAGCGGTGGCGGGATCGTCAGGCCAACATCAGCACCGCCGTATAGCATCCGGCGACTGACCGTGCCGCGAGTCACAAGCGCTGCGCCAGCCCCAAGGCTGCTGCTTTTCCTGCGGATGCCACCCGTGCCCACGCCGCCGGGGACTATGGGCCCAGATAGCGATTTGCGCCGCTCGAGGGGCTCAAAGTCGACCAGGTAGCTAACTTCGCTGGAGCCGCGGCCGTCCCCGTTGGGCTTGGGCATGAGGCCGAAGCGGGTCTTGAAGCGCGAGCTGCCAATGGGCTCATCTTGGACCGTTTCCCTGTAGTCCTTTGTAAAATCGTATATGGGGAGGTGCGCAGCCTTGTCGTTGTGGCTGGGGACGTAGAGTATGCGCGAGACCAGGTGCGAGGGCGTGGGCGTCAGTTTCCTGCCCAGGAGAGCCTCGTACTGGTCCGGCGCGGAGAAGTGGGTGTAGACATTTCCCGTGGGCAAACCCAGGCCGTGTATCGCCGGGTGTACGTAAGGGTAAGGATGCAGACGCGGATCGATCGTTGTGTGGTAAGCTGCTGCTATTGCTATAGCTGATGCAGTGGCCATCCTGGACCTCGTCACCTCGGGAGTCTTGGCTTTTCAGGGCCCTGGCGCGTTTCCGCTTAGATTCCGGTGGTCTTTTTGGGGCTGACTTGGCTCAGATGGAATGTCAGAAACACTCGCCTCGGCCTTGTTGGGCATGTGTTATTCTCAAAAGGAGTCTTTGATATCCTCTACTCATCATCACTCATGTCGTCGTCGAAAGTCATGGCGTCGAGCACGTGCTGGCCAGGTGTCTTGGAACTTCTTGGTATTGGTGCGGGGTCGTCCCGTCCTTGTTATCTTGTCCTCCTCAGGTTCTTGGCCCTCCAACATGGCCAACGGTATGACGGCCAGCTTCGAACGGAGTTAGGCCGGCCGGGAAAGCGGGGAAAGTTTCTTCATGTTGAAATGCCATTGGCACGGACGGCGGAGGAATGGAGAGGAGTGCTGACGCCAGCAACGGAGCTTATTATTAGGATGAACACCCAAGTTGCCAACTGGTTGACGTTACAATATCCGGGGTGTCAGCGTCAGCTTCGGGTAGTTCTAGTGAGCACGTTGCCCATCAACCGACGGAAGATATCACTCGGTACTTGTTTGGTACATTGACAGAAATTTGCCTGAACACGGGGTCCAGCAGACCACCAGTCTTTGCTGAATTGCAAAGTTATAGGGCTGAACTTGGACGGCATAGTTCCATCTCCAGCCACGAGGAACAAGTAGCTGCAGTGTCCGCAAGACTTATGCTTCGATTACCAACGTCATACACGCTTGGGATCCTCCAGGTCTCCCGAGCAAGCGGAGGCGCCCTTATCATCTATATTGCTACACTATGACTAAGTGTATTCGTATGCTCCTCGCATCTGGCATATAATTAAAACTATAATGCAGGTCCCACTCAACACCTACCTAGGTATAGACAGATATAGAAGCATACGACGGTGGTGATAGGCCTTTTTAGACTTCATTGTTGCAGATAAGTGCAGAATCATCAACAACTGCGCCGTTGGCACCATAGTTAATATACTCTGGAAGAGTAGTATTAAGTTACTGCTGGGAGATTTGAGTACCCCCACGCCTTTAAAGTCCGTCAACGTGACGAGCCCCGAAGTTCCAAGTTATCAGCTACCTACGATATCCAAAGCCGCACTAATAATGAACGGAATCTCTGGATCACTGCCGGTTCACGGCTTGAGCTCTTACCGTTTCAGGTCTGTGCCAACGGTGACCACCTATTGACGGGCATGCCCAAAGCCATCAGCATCAAGTCTCACGGGAACAACTCGGACTTGAAACGGCAGCAAAACTTACGATATGCCCTAATAAAAGGTGTTCCTCATAAGCAAGTGAGGAGGCTAATTTGAAAACAGCTTGAGGCCCGTCACAAGAATTCGCTAAGTCCATTTTTAAGGATATGCTTGAGAGCACATGGTCAAGGGGTTACAAGGGACCTTGGGCTAGTGCAATGAAATTCCTGGTAACCTACCCTAGGGCAGGTACCACCTCCGCTTGAGGTAAACAAGGTAAATTTATGGATAGCCCAGTGTGCCACTCATAGGTCCCGGTATCGTAACAGCAGAAACGAAACAAACGAGCTTTTCAGATAGATTGACAGGACTTCCTGAGGAGCCAAGCCCAAGGCCTTAGAGAACATTATCGACCTGTTGCTAAGTTCGCAGAGAAGGCAAAACAGCGAGTATGCTGCATGATAGCCTATATCTTGTTCTCTGATCCTTGACATATTTAACAAACATATCCATTCGTTGATATCAACCTGATTTGGGGCAGTCTTGCCCGTCCACTCTGTCATACCTAGGTACCTTTGACGACAATTTGATATCTGTAGTGTAATATTTGAGACCATCCCCTGATCCTGTCTGCGCTAAAACGTGACACAATATGTAATTAACTGCTCAAAATGTGGAAATGCCCATCCGGCCACCTGCCCTTCGAGTCCTCCCAGACCTGGTGTGTTCTCCAGGCCGCCCAGCTCCCAAGCACAACAAAGGCGAGAAAATGTCCAAGTGTCTTATGTTTCAGACCCTGCATGTGCCCACCATTGAACCATACAACTAGGCCATCGACCAGCCCTGCGAGTGATATGATGCCAGCGATGGCTGTGACCCCATCCGCATTGCCCTGGTACTGTAAAACGACGAGTGCTAGGCCGCAGGTGAGCTCGCGGGAGCCTTTGAGGTAGATGAGTGGCGAGTGACTCTTTTGCTTGGCGGGTTTGTGGGCGTCTTCGAGAGGGAGGCCGAACCTCGCGTACTCATGTCGCGGACGAAGGAAGCAATTAAAGGCTATTAATAGCAAGCCGATCCCTAGCAAGTATGCGAATATTGGGTTCAAGGCGCTGATGAGGCGCGGGGGTTTATCGGGAAGCATCATGTTGTCTGTAGGATTCTGAAGGGTGGATTCTGAAGGGCTTGGAGTGGAAGATAGAGGGAGCAGGAGAAAGGTTCAAGGCCGGTAGAAGAAAAACGGTCAGCACTGCTGCCTGGCGAGCATCTTGAAACCCTATTGTTGAATTGACCCTAACCCCTGCCCATGGTCTCAATCAGTCCACGGGTCTGAGCTCGTGTCAGCTTGAAGATATCTCCAACATCCGGAGGCCCTGCGTACCATCACGAGTTAGACTTATTGGTAAGGAATGTAAAGATTTGTATTAGTACTCTTCAAGGTTATTTAAGTATGTAAGTAAATATAGACTTAGCTTTGCTTAAGTTTTATACATGAAAATCAAAATATAAAAAATAAAGGGAAAATACTACTGCTTAAAGTTTATTAGTAGCCTCTATCTTTAAAGAATTTATTAATAACCCCTGTGAAGTGCAAAGGCTAAGCTCAAGGGGATGGAATGAAACCGCCATATCGGTGGTGAAATGTAAAAGAATTGGATTTATTTTTCTATGCTTGTTCAAAGTTGCACCTGGAAGGATTCATTGCCCCGCTTTCTGTTAACCCCGACAACAATTCGGACCTACGGTCGTTACCAGTTGCTGACGCCAGCACATTACCTGTCACAGTATGGACCTCATCAGTTGAATCCTACGACAAGCGCCGTCATCCTTGGCGGCGCCATCTAATCGCCGACGGACACGGACGCTGAGGCTGCTGCGAGCTTACATCCGTAATGGTCCATGGACTAATCTTCTTATTATTAATATATATAAACATGGCAAGTATCTTTGGTTTTCTCCTCTCTCAAGCTTGGGGTCCAGCATCCCATCCACCACCAGTTCGACACGTCACACGCCTCAGAAACATAACTTGAACCCTGGACCTAAACCAGTTGACCTGCCCCAACTTGTTACTTGAATCCGTCGCCTTTAAGCCCATGCAAACAGCCGATATGTCCCAATTCACTTCCCAGACAACGTCAGAAGAGGTTTGCGATGCATTCCCCTCCCACATCAAGGGAAGGACATTCCTCATCACTGGCACCAGTGTCAATGGCCTCGGTGCTAGACTCGCAGCAACACTGGCACAATACTCTCCAGCCCAACTCATCCTCGTCTCCCGATCCAAGTCCAAGGTCGATCCTGTAATCGAAGAGATCAAGTCTGAATATAGCAGAATATCGGTAAAATTCGTGCTATGCGAGCTCTCTGACCAGGACAGTGTTCGAAGCGCAGCCAAGACAATCCTGTCTGATTCCGAAATCGGGAAGATAGACGTCGTGTTCAACAACGCTGGGCGGATGGCCATTCTGGAATACGAGGTCGACACGAGAGGAAACGAGATGCAGTTGAGCGCAAATCACATCGGGCACTTCCTTCTCACCAACCTCATCATGCCAAAGATCCTCGCTGCCGGCGCCGGCGCTCGAATCATCAACCTCACCTCTTTCGGGCACCGTATCGGGCCCTTCCGATTCGAGGACCCTAATTTCAGTGGCGGCAAAGAATGTGAGTGAATAAAAATCCTCATCTTCCCGCTTTCATCATATAGTGTATACTGTTTTGATGGGTATTGGTGCTGACGCTTGTTCAATGTTGCTAGACGATCCTTGGTCAGCCTACGGCCAGTCCAAGACGGCAAATATTCTCTTTGCCACCGAACTTGCCCGTCGCCTCAGGCCCCACAACATCCAATGCTTTGCCGTAGATCCAGGCCTGGTCCTGACGACCGGCCTCGGTGCACACATGGACTTCGTGGCTCAGGTTCCGGCACTGCAGGCTGCAGCCGAGAAGAACAACCCCGGTCTGGATTGGGGCGTCGAAGGCCGCACGAAAGATGACTCTCAGGGATGCGCAACCGGGCTGACTGCTGCCTTAGACCCGAGTCTAGAGGCTCAGAGCGGCGCTTATCTTGAAGACTGTGTTGTTTTGGAGGCTCAGGAGTACGCGACCGACCTGGAAAATGCAAGAAGGCTGTGGGCTTACAGCGAGGAGATTGTTGGTCAGAAATTTAACATCTGAAAGTCAACATTTCATGTACGGGTACATTCATTTGAAAGCTTTGTATCCAAGGTTACTTCGCGCTCTTTCTATGTTATACCTAGGTATAGACCTGTGTTTGTATGACTACGGAGTCTCCCTCCGTACATGCTGGTATTGCGCTTCAACGACACCTCTCCGTCAAAAACTATCAACTCGTTTGAGTTGCTAGAATCTCCTGTTCAACAGCCTCTCCGAGACTCTTCGTAGTTCCCTTGCCCCCCATATCAACAGTCATAACAGCCGGCTCCGACCGTGCAAGGACCGCCTCTATGGCTGCCAATATGGCGTCGGCAGCATTCTGGTGGCCTAGGTGTTGCAGCATCATGGAGCCTGCCCATATCATACCGACTGGGTTCGCGATGCCCTTGCCCATGATGTCAGGAGCGCTTCCGTGAACAGGCTCAAACAAGCTCGGGAATTTCTTCTCTGGGTTGATGTTCCCCGACGGAGCTATCCCAATCGTTCCAGTACAGGCTGGGCCAAGGTCAGAAAGGATATCGCCGAATAAATTACTTCCCACCACAACGTCGAAGATCTGAGGCCGCTGCACGAAATGAGCAGTCAGAATGTCAATGTGGTACTTCTCGACATCCACGTCAGGATACTTCGTAGCCATCTCTTTCACCCTGCTGTCCCAGTACGGCATCGTGATGGATATCCCGTTACTCTTGGTCGCACTGGTGAGCTTCCTCCGCGGCCTGCTCTGCGCCAGTTCGAACGCATACTTGAGCACGCGGTCGACGCCGATGCGGGTCATGACTGTCTCCTGAATGACAGTTTCCCGTTCGGTGCCCTCGAACATCTTGCCGCCGATGCTGCTGTATTCCCCTTCGGTATTCTCCCTCACGATCCAGAAGTCGATGTCGCCGGGTTTGCGGCCGGCCAGCGGGCACTTGACGCCCGGCATCAGGCGGCTCGGGCGGAGGTTGATGTATTGGTCGAACTCGCGACGGAACTTGAGCAGGCTGCCCCAAAGCGACACATCGTCCGGCACTTGGTCCGGTAGTCCCACAGCGCCAAAATATATTGCGTCATAGGTGGCCAGGGTTTCTTTCCAGTCGGGCGGCAGCATGTCGCCATGTTTGGCATAGTAGGCACAGCTGGCAAAGTCGTAGGAGGTGAACTCGACGGGAATGTCGAAGAGTGATGCAGCAGCTTGGACACAACGCACGCCGTAGGGCGTTACCTCTGTACCGATGCCGTCGCCGGGCACGACGGCGATTCGGAGAGGCTTGTTACTGCGTGTGGACGGCATATTGGCGTTGGTTGCTTTGCTGAAGCCGGAGATAGTTATGGCAAATCTCGCGTTTGTGATGAGTGCGGCGGGTTACCTGGGCATGTAGTCGAGCTTTGTTCGGCTATATGGGGAGGTCAGCAAACATGCAGATCATTGATGTTTGGGCCAAATGACCATTAACCGGGATCATCGCCCGAGTTTCCGTCCTGAAGTCCCACTGCATGCAATAACGAGGTGGGGTTGGAGGAACCGGGTTTTAAGCTGTGCACAAGTGGAACTTGTTGTACATGTAAGCCCAGTGGGCGCCGAGGTAACATAGCTGACATTGAATGCATTGATATTTCTCCAATCCTCAGGCGGGTTGAAGTGGCAACATTCGAGCTTCACAATGTATAATAGGTAGGATACTAGAAAGTTCCAGTGTGAAGATAATATTTTTGGGGGAATGAATTGAATTAACCATAATATTTTTTAAGCAAGGCTTATTATGCGAGACTCCAAACGTCCATGCCATGTCAGTCCTATGCTAGTACCTTTTTTTCTCAAGAAGAAACGCCCCAGGGTCACCAGCCCTCGCCTAGTAGCGTCTGGCGCGGATCATCTTCGTCTTGGTGGTAGTAGCCCTAGCGGCCAGACCCTTGACACCATCCTGCATGGCCTTGAGGAGGGCCCAGTTGTTGCTGTCCTCGGCAAGAGACCAAGCCATAACACCACCCAGGCCCTTGGCGGCGATGATGTCGGTGAACTTCTGGGTGACGAGCTCTGGGGTGTCGTATGTCCAGAACAGACCGGCCTCGGCATCGACGTACCACTGGCCGCCGTTCTCGCTGTCAAGCTGGCCGTTGGCGATGGCATCGGCAAAAGACTGCGCGGTGGTCTTCTTCGCGGTGTCGGTGCACGTTCCGTACTGGCTCTGGCAGCCGGTGCCGCAGTGGCCGTCGGTGTTACCGCAGAACCCGTACTGGGAGCAGCAGGGGTAGCCGGTAGCGGGGCCAGAGCACATGAAGGTGGTGCCGGTGCCGCACGATCCGTCGGTGGTGGTGCTAAGCGTGGCGGGGTCGACCTCGACGGGGAAGGACGAGGCCTCGAAGGTCACTGCGCCAGAGGTGCCGGTGTCCTGGCCTTGGGCATCCTCAGCCAGCTCGAGTGGGCAGCCAGTAGGCGTTGTGCAGGTGGTGTTGGCGGCGAGGGTGAAGTACTTGGCGTAGAAGGCGATTCCGAGGTTCAGCTTGGAGGCGGGGAAACCACGGTCGAGGTAAGCCTGGATGGCGTTGAGAGAGCCCTGGATGTCGGTGTGGTGCTTGGTTTCGGTGTCACGGCGGTTGATGAGATCGTAGGTCATGACGTTGACCACATCGACAGCACTGTCAATCAGCGGGACGGACTCGGGGGTGAAGGCGATCATGTCGCGCTCGAGGCCGGGCACGGCAATGGAGAGCTCCCTGCCACCAACGGCCTGCTTGATGGAGGCCAGCAGCTGAGGGAACGTCTCGATCTCGCCGACGAGGTCCGAGTTGGGCACTTGTTTGTAGTCGTAACCGTTTCCGGCAGGGTACTCGTAGTCAATGTCGATGCAGTCGAAGCCGTGGGTGTCCATGATGGACGCGATGTTGCTGGCATAGAGCGAGCGGGACTCGGCGGTGGCAAGGCCCTGGCGGAAGCCCGCAGTGTCGCCCCAGCCTCCAATAGCCAAACACACCTGCGTTCCGTTGTCGAACATGGCGCGGATGTCGGGGATGGGCATGAATGGGGTGTAAGTGCCCACAGGGTCGGAGGCGAAGATGGACGAGTTGGCAAAAGCTGTGATGACATGGGTGATACCGGCCGTCATAGTCTTGTTTGGCAGTACCGTAGTGTGGTACCTATGTGATAATGTCCAGGTCAGCTTTCAAGGCGTCGTTTCCCGGTCTCTGCCGCCTCTTGAAGGTGTCTCATCAAACTTACTGGTCGAAGTACAAGGCGTATCGAGGAGCGGTGGCCGAGGCAGCAGCGGCACCGACCGCGCCCAGCCCGGAGGCAACAGTAGAAGGGCAAACCATCGTGGAGAGCTGCACTGAAGTGGATAGAAAGAGGATGAGAGAGAGAGAGAGAGATGCGGAGAAAGAGTGGACGACGCAGTGGACGGCAAAAGTGCTTGCTCAACTGGTCTATTACAGGTTCACAAGGGCACTTATAAAGAGGGAAAGAGTGGGTTGGTACTGAGCCTGTGATGGGATGCAAGAGCCTCTGAGGAAGGAGGTGCGGGCTTAGAGGTCTATTAAATGAGAAGCGACGAAGCCTTGATCAACGGCATGGCGGAGTATGCCACATGCCACATGCCTGCATGTCTGCATGTTACCTATGGGCCCTGACTAGCTTGGCTGCTTGCTTGGCTGCTTGGGAGTGGGAAGGACCGACGATCTTGGATGCTACCAGATGCTACCAGATGCTACCTCAGGGGGTCTGCTTGCTCAAGGGCACGTACCGAATATTTGCCGCCCGCCCGTCTACGCGTCTGCCCGTCTGTGTTTGTTGGCTGCTTGCTGAGCCGCAGCCTGGCGAGAGTCGAGATTTACGATTATTACTGGGCAGGCCATCATGCCACGCCAAGTCTGCTAGAAGGGAAAAAGCCTGCAGTTCCTTTTGTCGTCTATCGAAATGGGATACATGTACAGATACTGGACTGCATGTCATTATTAGTGTACAGAGTACAAGGGAAAAAGGGAGAAGAGAAACTCTGGGCAGAATGGGGCCTAACCCAGGCGCTGTGTGGATCAGTCGCTGGCAGTGCCACACAGCGTCTAAACCTTATTGTCGGGCTTGTATGCAGTTTACTGTGTGCCCGAGCCCCTGGGTTCTAAAGTTGTCGGACAAGACCGCCACCAAATAACAAGGTTAGCCCTCTTTTTAAGCTCAACCCAGTCCCAGCCCAACAATGCAAGATTCAATGCTTCACTTGAAGAGAGTTTCGGTATTTTTGGCATGTACTCCTTACTCCGTACTGCGTACACTATATGAGCAACGTCTCGTGTGGCAGAGCCCCGCTATTTTAGTGTAGTGTTTGCCTCCGTCTCCGAGATGTTTGTTTGCCTCACTGCCCCCCATCTGGTGTACACTACAAGTTGTAAGCGCCAGGACATTAAGTTTGTGTTCCCGGCCTGCTTCCTGGTGCTGGGCAAGCACCTGCCCCACTGTCATACTTCCACGGTATGAACATTTGAACAATAAGATCCCTATCTTGTTGTAGTCTCCGTTAAAATACAAGACAGCCCACTCTTATTCATTATAAACAGCAAGTAGAAAAATGTGGTTTCATAGTAGTAAAACGGAAATAGAGTTAAGAGAGAGTGAAATAACGTTTTAAACCCTAAACAAACAATTCTAATTGGTTAATCAGGTTACACTGTATGTACCTAGGTACTCACGCTAACAAAGATCAGGGGAGGATCCTGTACTCAAGTACCTGCTTGGGTACATTACGTCCGAGATCTCCGACTCGAACTAGTGCATCGACAGATGGGGCCGGCGCGCGCAGGCACGGCCTGTGGCCCGGGCACATGGCTTGCTGCGCTCAGGGGTAATTCGATCAACCCACAATCGGCTGTCGGGTTGGCAGCTCAGGCTGGGATTTTGACTCAAGTTTCTGAGGAATTCCAATTCTGTCCACGCGGACCAGTCCCCTGCCTCAGGCTCAAGCCTCACGGACGCCAAGTTCGACCAAGGACAAGGAGAGAGTGGACCGCCGATTGTTCTTTTCAAAATGAAACAAGAGCTGAGAGTCAGTATCTTCATATAATAGACTTTCGCTTATTGCGCGTCATTACGGCTCGCCGTAGCTGGGAGCTTGGCGGTACTCAATCGAGAACCAACCAGTCTTCAAGGTGGGCGGGTGAAGCTGTCCGTCAGGTGAGCATCAATACTTCTGGTCAGTGCACTGCCTGGAAGAAGACATTAATAATAAACAAAACAGGTTGCCTCTGCGGCTAGTGGCCCAAGATTTTACCCCCACTTTGCAAACCCTATGTCAGAACAATTTCGACCGAGGACACTTCTGACTGTATGTAAGCTTCATTACCAGGCTCTGCACGTATCTGCCACCGTCTCAGTGCTGTGGGTTTACCGAAGTATAGCATCGTGGTCGGTGAACAACACTCACAAACAGTAGAGGTCGTTTGGAAATTCACTCCAAAAATCAGCAACACGTCTCAAGACATCAACACCATCCCGGCTTTATTTTCGTTGTCCGCGTCCCTATCATGGTAGTTCCTGTCACCAGGAGGTTTCAGAAACCACAACTCCTGCGCAGGTGGCCCACACGCATCAATAGAATGTTCACAAATGTTCACTTACCTCGTCGGATGAGGCAATGCCAGCATGGCACGCCAGTAATGTGCCCGTCAGATTGGGAGCCCCGACCTGTCTGGCCTTTGGCCGATTTTTTATGCTACGAGCATGATTCTAGCCCCACGTCTGCCGATATGCATGCATGACATAGCTGACTGGGAGATTTGAGCACTTGATTCAGCTTTGTATTGCCGATGGTGAGCGGGATATTCGATTCTCTGTAGCCTCCCAAGGTTCTGTACAATCCATATTACTATGTTCTGTTTAGCGACTTATGACCACCCTTTGTGGAAGCGTTCTTAACCCTGGCTGGTTGATTGTGCGACAGGCACCGTGTGCAAGTGTATCTTTGAAACTTTGAAACGCTAGAAGTTAGGGAAGACCCTATTTCCAAATTTTAAATCCTCATATTGCCGGTGTTAATGAGGACAGTTCCATGTTCGCTGCATTTTGTCAACTAGAGTTGTTCGGACTTGCACTCTGCGCAGTTCTTGCTTTCAACACACCCAAGACTCTAGTCTGCTATAAGCTAGTGCCAAGATGGAAATGCTACACCAAGAGGATGATGTGAAACTCTACTGTTTACATACACTATAAAGTTGACACAAAGCTTAAACAAGAGTTGATCTCCCTTGGAAACCCTTACTGTGGAGGTAAAAGAGTGTATTTGTAGGTCTCCATACTAATCTGATCGTCTAGTAAGTAAAGGAATTGGGTGGTAGGTAGAAGACCCTTTATAAGAGTACTGAAATAGTGGTACAACGGTGGCGGCCACACTATAGTCTTATAAATCCTCTATATACCCCCAAATTCCCTCTTTTAAGAGGATTCCAACTTTATCTTAACTATCGTATTTAATAGGTAAAAACAGTACTTAGTAGACACTATTCTTATACTTTCTTCCTATATATAACGATTTATTAACTAAGGCTATTAAACGGCAAAATCGCTAAATTAATACATAATAAGGTAATAAATAGAAATTATATAAAAAAGCGTAATAAAGTCGTTAACTAAAGTATAAAGTTTTTAAGTAAATACTTATTTTTCTACCCTTAAGGTTTAACTTACTACCCCTAAGTTTTTAGTATAATTTACTTTATTTAGGATCTTATAGCTTTACTAGTATTTCCTTAATTCTATTTTTTAACGATAGTTAGAAATACCTACTAAAGAAGTCTTCTTTTATAGCTTTATTTAGAGTATATTTAATGTAAAGGTAGCGCTTAAGAGGTTATTAATAGGAGGAGTTGTATAGGTAATTAGAAAAAGCTCGTTTTTCTCTCAATGTTATAGTATAAGCTCTAAATTAATCTTCTAGGCGCTTAACGTTGATAATAATTACTCTAAACTACTTAATATAGTTAGCTAAACGTAGTTACTAAGGGTTTCCTAGAGCGTTATTTTTAATTAATTCGTTAACTTAATTATAAACCTAACTTTACTAGAATATAGTACTTATAGTAAATAAGAACTTTTAGGAAGTATATAGTTCTTCCTATATATCTTATAGTTTATATAATAGGGCGTTTAGGTATACGTTTTAGTAGTTACTAAGCTAAGTAGTTAGATTAACTCCTAAACTCCTAGCCTTTTAAAGTATAGCTTAGTATTTATCTTATATAGTTATTTATATACTTGCACTAGTAAGCGCTATAAGGCTTTTAAAAATCTTTATAAGATCTTAAGTACTTAATCTAAGCCTTTAATTTCTTGCGATTTATATAATAGCTACTAGTAAAGGTCTCTCTATATACGTTTTAATCTATTAGTTTAAGAAGTAATAGGTTTTTATATAGTAGTTCTAAAAGGTAGTCTTTAGTAGGTAATGCTTATATTATTCCTTAAAGTAATCTCTTATAGCCTTGTTATATATAGTAGTAAGCGCTAGGAATTTAAAAGTAGGGCTTTGTTAAAAAGCAAAAGCCGCTTTCTATAGGGTATATAAAGCTTTATACTCTATTATATAGCGCTTATTCTCTTTAGCTA
>MAVT02000999.1:0-17890 GCA_001702395.2 Diaporthe helianthi | reverse complement strand
AACTTACTATATTTATCTAAAAAGATATATTATATCTTATCCCTTTAGAATACTTCCTATAGTTCTAGCTTAGTAGAGGAACTTAAAGAATATAAATAGTTAATATAGTTTAAATATACTTAATACTTTTTATATCCTTAATAATAAAGCTATAAACTAGAACTTAAGTAAAAGGATAAGTAAATAGTCCTTATATTACTCTATTCTTATTTAAATAGCTTATATTACTTTTTTTAAGAGAGTAATACTCTTTTTATAAAATATTACTTTATAATTTATAAGAAATTATATTTTTACTTTTTTTAAATTTAGCTTTTATCTCAAATAAAAGACTATAATTACGTACTTATTATATAACTTCTTATAATATATTAGGTTTTTTTTAGCTTAGAGTTAATTTTTGTCATTCTTTTTTTACAAGTTTATAAAGTTATATTTATTAGTATTAATAAAAAAAGTTTTTATTTTAGATTTTTTTTTATAAGGTACTTTTAAATAGTCTTCCTTTTTTTATACTATATTATTACTTTACTATTTATTAGCGCTCTTAAAGTTAGCTTTTAGCTTAGATAGGGACTACTAGTATTAGCTTACCTATCGTATAATATCTTATAATATATCGGGTTTCTTTAGTAGTGTGTTTATTAGTAGTAATAGGAGAAGTTTTTATCTTAGATTTTGTTTATAAGGTACCTTTAAATAGTATCCCTTTTTTAATTATTTTTAAGACTATCTAGTCTCGCCTTATAACTACTTTACCGTCTATTAGCTCTTAGGCTACTTAAGGCGATAATTCTAGTTAATACTACCGTTAGAGCGATACTCCCTAGCCTTATCTATATAGTATAAAGCTATAGCTATATACCTATAGAGATAGGCTTTTTAATACTATATCTTTTATAAACATTAGGTCTCTAAGCGTTTACTACTATATAAAGGGACCGTACACCTTTAGGTTATCTATAGATTAAGAATAACACTTTACTACTTATTAGCTCTTAAGCTACTTAAAGTAATAATTCTAATTAATACTACTATTAAAAGTAATACTTTTTAGCCTTATTTATATAGTATAGGGCTATAGCTAACTATATACTTATAAAGATAAGCTTTTTAATACTATATATTTTATAAATACTAGGTCTTTAAGTATTTACTATTATATAAAGGGACTATATACCTTTAGGTTATCTATAGATTAAGAATAATACTATATAATTATAGATTTCATAGTCTAGTCACCTAGTTTTAGTTAGATAGATATATATATACTTAGCTATGCTTAATACAATATTAGCTTCAATGTAATTTATAGTACTACTTCTACTATTAAAAATATATAACTAGGTCCTAAATTAAGTAATATGCAACTTAGAGACTAATTAGGATTTGAGACTTTATATCTTGCCTGTGGGGCCTGATTTGATTACAATGCAGCGAAAAGGCCCAGTCCACTCCTGAGACCTTGCTGAACGTGACGGGGTCTTCACCAGCACTGGCTACAAAACAAGAAGGAGTTCAACAACTTCCTAAAAAAGGGCGAGAGGTGCTACTTGCTTTGGTCCAGCGAGTCGCTTGTGCCTTCTCACAAGAAATAATGATCTACATACTCCATCAGCATCATAACAGCGAAAGATTCCAAATGCCTTTTTTTTCTCTCCAGCCACCAAGTAGGGGCCACCATCCATCAAAACACCTACCTAGGTACCTAGGTACCTACTACGCATCAGCATCAACAACGACGAGGAATTCTAGCAAGGTCATTATAAATTTGTTCCATATGATTCTATAAACTACACCAGGAAGAGACCATACTGTAGACAGGTATAGAGGAAGTAAAAAAGCAGACTGAGGTTGTTTCTCATTCGCAATTTGTAAATACCAGGCAGTCAAGTTTGGTTTTTCTTTTTGGTTGCAGCCGCCATGTATGCTGCAGGTGGTTCTTTGCCTTTAATAAGATCAAGGTCATTTTATTGATTCTCCTAGTTAATCTCGATATTAAGAAAGTAGGCACTTGAAGATACCTGGGCTTTTATTATAACAGAGATCATAAGCAACGCTCCCAGTGTGCCTACATAAGTACCTAGGTAGATACCTAGGTAGTGTAGGTTGACACAATCTTGGAATAGATGCCTAACTACGAAAGTAAAATGAAGGTCTCTCTTAATCTTGAAAAAATGAAAAAGACTTAGGAAGGATACTATAAGAGCATGGTGGATTAGGGAGGTTAAAGGAGGTAAAATAGTATCAGACTAGTCTGGTAGCGATCTGGTGCTTTGATATATTAGCTCATGCTAAACTCAAAGACCTTTGGCTGCTTACATAAATACCTACCCATATCAATATTCAAATATCTCTGAATGAAAAATGATTGAGTCTTGCAAATGAACAAGGTTGAACTAAAGAAAAATGGTGTGACTTCTCAAATGTTAGCAGGGAGTCCTGGCAATGTGTCTCACACCTGCTGTAAATTGTGGCAACATTAGACGAAGGCAGTGACAAAAGAATGAGTATGAGTTGTCCGTCCACTATGAATCACATATTTAATTTTTCTCCGGCTGGCCAAGCTGCCAAATATCTGTCGCCAGAGGCACTAGACGAGGAATTCGCAGCAGAGTGAAAGAAACCTAAAGCCCAACAAGCCCTGGAGTGACCTGCAACATGGACCAACAACTAACCGAAACACCCCACACAGACCATCTCTTTTGGCCAAGCTGGCAAGTCGAGTTTGACGACGGCAAATTCTACCCTGAGACATTTGGAGGAGTCCACCTGGGGATGATTCCAAAGCAGGCACCAAAGAGCAGCAATGAACCCACCCCCAACCAGCGGCGTTTCTTTCCCCCACTCGACATGCTGTTCATCGACAACTACATTTTCGAGCATTACGAGCGCCCAGACACTAAGATAATATTCGATAAAGACCCAAACCTACCAGAAACGTTGAGCGTGGTCCAGAAGGTCGCAATCAACGCGAGCTCGCTGTCTAGTTCAAAGGAGAAAGACGACATATGGCTCAAGAAATTACGATTTATCCTGCAGTTCTTCCCAAAGGTCCAGGCCATCACCATCCTTACCGCCGTGGTGGTCGATATTGCGAGCACGGTGTCCATGCCAAAGCCCATATATTTTATGGACATTGCAAACACCTCGATAGGCGACCGTGTACGCCATGGGATCCTGACCGGAGATGAGCTAGCAACATTACCCTACGACCCTCAGACCCTGCGGCCCAGCGATTTTTCCCTGCAAGAATGGGACAATCTACCCCAGGAATGGCCGGCGTTCGGAAAGCGGAAAATGGATGGGACCGCCCCCGAACTGTACATGGGAACTATGGTCTTCCTCGGGAAGGAATGGGTTGGTCTCGACGGTGTCGGGACACCAGGAGACCTATGCAATTTAGGACGTCGAAGAGGTGACCCTATGGCCGCTGTGATTTGGAGGGAGATTGATGAGGCGACGCAAAGGGCCAAGGCGGACAACAGAGCACGGTGTGGAAGGGAACTCAAGAAGAAAACTTCAATGTTCAACCTGAAGAAGAAGGGATCGCGTCTGGCGCTCCTTGAAAAAGCCTCGACATTCTCTCTGAGGGCCCAGCCTTCGAAGGGTAATCTCAAGAGCTAGAAAACATGATTTTGGGTTGCAGGCATTCAAGAATTTTTTCTTTGATATGATGAATGTTTAAAGAACCAATCAACCACTAAATTTAATTTTGGAACAATTGACAAAGCCATTTGGTGGGCGACAGCGAGATCCTGCGCCCCCCCCCCCCAGGAGGCGTTGCGTTGCCTTCAGGCCTTTCTGTCTAGTCCTACAGTGGTTCGAATGGGATGCGCCTCGGTGTTGAAAACCCAAGACTGCCCATCGGCTCCCGATTTATTGGTAAAGCCCACAGGAATATCAGGTCGGTGGGCCAAATACTGGTATTTCAGGGTCTCGGCCAGGAAGAAGCTGGGCTGTAGGTTCTCATAACGGTTCCTGGGGGGCAACGTAGCATTATTGACGTCCAGGATGGGTGAGTACCCTGATCCGATCCGCAGGTAAGTCTGTATGGAGACGAAGTAGTCCCATATGTAATCAAGCCACAACCGGTCGTCTGTCGCGAGGTAGGCATAGTACCAGCTCTCGAGGGCCTCTGCGCCGATGGCTGACGTCGCACCTGTGATGAAGAACCCGTTGCGGTCGTAGAAATCAGCCTGATCCTCGGGGACTGGCCGCACCTGGCCGGAGGAGTTGTCAATCCTCGAGTCCAGCCATGCCCAGTCGTTGGGGCCCAGCCTCGTAGCAGTGTGGTAAATTTGACGACATCCTTGCGCCAGCTTCAGCCCGTATTCCACATAACGTTCCTCCTCCAGTGCGATACCCCCGAGAATGTAGTTCCCGCCTGAGAAACAGGTCAAGTGTTGGCTTTGAGGTATGAAAATTCTCGAGCCATTCTTTCCGGTGATGTCGTACTCTGTCAGCCATGTGACATCTTGGGCTGTCGTTGGATTCGAGCTCAGGTAGGTGATGGTGGATTCAGCCGCTTTGATCCATCTAATCCTTATCAGAAGCCATTTTCACTTCCATCGAATCCAAGTCGCCAAAGCCACAGGATACTCACTCTTGTTTGTATGTCTCAAATCGATCAGGGGCATAGGAGTACATCTTGATCAGATATTCGTAATAACTGTCCAAAGCTCCTATCCAACCTCCAAAGCCATTGGTGAAGTTTCCATTGAGGATGTTAACAGAGATTCCAATAAGCCCCGGGAAGGGCTGTCCCAAACTCGGGTTGCGTGGGTTGAGGAGATTAGCGTCCGCTTTCCTCGCGAGATCCTCGTACTCGGGCGACCCTGTTAGGTCGGAGAGCCTCGTCCATTCCAGGATCAAAGTTCCGGCCTCGGCAGGGTTGGTCAGGTCGCTGTCCCCTGTCTCTTCATATGACTGGTTGTTGAGATACAGGTTCCGCTGAGGCAGGCCCGTCGGTGTGTTGAATGCATACTTGAAGGTATCTGCCACAGACTGGGCCTGTTCAAGAAGCCTGCTGGCTTGAAACTTGAAGGGTCGTCAGTACGAACACCATGCGTGTTAGGCCAGCTCCAACGGGATATCTTTGCCTTACATTTCTGTCCAGGTGAGAGAATGGGCCATCGAGCAAGTCGTACGCAGAAAGCAGGCCACCAAGATATCGGATCTTCATTGTTTGTCAGAGCTGTCCTGAGCCATAAAGATTTATCTTCAGACCGACCCAACAGAAGCCGAAGCACGGGGCCGATGAATACATATGTACTGACGTTGACCTCAAAGAGCCTGCAAGCATTGTCTGTTGGTGTCCGAGTGAAGTCTATCGTGTCAATAAAGTCCAAGGATCGATCTACAATGTCTTCAAGTTCCATGATGATGGCGGTGCCGAGAGCATCAACCACACTGAGCCCCCACCCGCAACCATACACTCGGTTGCTGTCGCCGGTGCTGTCGACAGGGCGCAGCTCGTCATCAGGGAACGCGAATTCGAAATACCCATCCATGGCAAATTGGAAAGCGTCTCGGATTTCGGTTGCCCTCTTTCTGTCCAGATCCTGTGTGCTGTTGCTGCTCGACCCATCTCCTCGACCAAGAACACTGGCGGATCGCGCTGCGGGGATCGCCAGCCAAATCGACAACGCAACCTGGAAGAAATTGAACGAGTGCATTTTCAGGCTGGACTATGTTGACGATTGAAAGAAGAGTGAGTGAGGAGAGAGAAAATGAAGATGAGTTGGCCTTATTTTCCTGGGAGCAAAATAAAGCTGCACATGGTGGTCATAAGGCAGCTGACGCACTGAAGCTATCGATGGTTGGACAACAGGTCCGCAATTTCCCTACACTTTCGGGATGTTGCACTCCATGGTACATACTGCAGCCAACATGCTTGTCGCGGTAATATGCACGCAACCTTATCGTATTAATTTAGCTTGCACGAAAGGTAGGGTAGAACACGAGGTAGCACAACGTGGTTCTCCAAACTTAAATGTTCCAAAGATGCAGGAACTCGATTTGGCGCGGTCGTTTCCAGAGCGAAGAGTCACAGCAATCAGACCGACGCGGTGCCTTCATGTCGAAGATTCAAATATTTGAGCCTGTCTGGAAAGACGTCTCAAAGACGTTTAATGGCAGTCTGTTTTCCCTGAGGCTGGGTGGGTATATTAACAAGCGAGAGGATGCCTTTTAGCCGGATCATTGACTCTAGGCGGCCCTGAGGTGGAGTAACGCTCGTCGCTGAGCCCGTTGCGACATGTCACTTGTTGTCAGACTTCAGGAAAGCAAAGTACCAAGGGCTAAACCTACGATTCCATAACCCTCTAACAGCTTTCGTGGGATATCAGAGTGCAAGTAGTAAACCCTATAGGATGTCACCTGCGTGGGAATATACAAAGTCAAGGCCACCAGCATTGATGAATAGCTGCGACCCAATACATAATCATCATTTACCCATCCGTAAGGAGATTCAAGCTATTTACTCTAGTGCTTATAGCAAAGGCAACGAAATCAGTGGGGGCCCCCGGCTCAGTAAGCGCTACAACCTTGGAAGTCTTCTTCCGGGTGCCTACCTAGGTAATCTGCATGATGAAACGATAAGGAAGTGTTGTTACCCGAGCGAGACCTTCAACGTTTAACAACTGTTGACTTCTATCGGTACTCCTAAGACACCCTCTCAACTCACCACTACATCGCAAATATGGCAGAGATAGAGGTCTCTACCAGGAAGCTGACGGCCAGCTGCTACTGCCAGGCAGTTCGGTACAGCATAGAGATCCCACGGGCCAAGCTTCCCCTGGGCGTCTATCTGTGCCACTGCAGCATCTGCCGCTACACGCACGGGACGTTGTGCATCTTCCACGCAGAACTACCCTCCGGGATTGTCCCCAAGTTTATCGCACCCTCGTCGAGAGCAAGTCTGACGGGCTACAAGCACGCCCATGCCCAAGCCGAGCGATTCTTCTGCAGCACTTGCGGGAGCCACGTTGTAGATGAAGACGTCGAGGTAGCCGAGGGCGAAGCAGATAAGAAATGGAGGGTCTCCACAAGCCTGTTTTTGGAACAGGGCGAGGACCTATTCCAGGTGCGGACCCATTGTTTCACGGATGGTTCCACGGGCGGTTCAGGGCTGTTCAGTCTCCTGCCCAAGATGGGCGACCACGAGATGAAGACCTTCAACCCGGGGTCCGACAGCGGGGGGTGGTCGGCAGGCATGCAGGACGAGGTACCAAAGCAGGCGTTCGACAGTGAGGGGAACGAGGTCCTACGAGCGGGCTGCCACTGCGGCGGCGTGTCCTTTACGATTCCCAGGCCGACATTACCTGCCGTCACAAACGATCCTTTTATATCACGATACGTATCGCCAACCGAGAAGGGGAAGTGGAAGGCCTTCCTGGACGTCTGTGATGACTGCCGCCGCATAGCCGGCGTGCACGTCGTGGCATGGATACCTGTGCCGCGGTTGCTGATCCAGCCGCAAATGCCGCTTGGTCTGGCCCCTTACGGCACGATGAAGACGTATGAATCGTCAGAGGGGACACTGCGGGGATTCTGTGGCGACTGCGGTGCTATTGTGACCGCCTCCTGGGGCAGCAGGACGCCAACGCCCGAGCAGCAGATTATCAGCGTGCCCGTTGGTATCTTGCGAGCACCTGAGGGGGTGCTTGCTGAGAACTGGGTGACGTGGAGAGGCTGTCTGGCAAACTTCAACAGCGGTCATCGGTTCGACCCTGTTTTTGCTGAGAGCCTGCTAAAAGGCCTTGAGCAATGGTCAACCAGGCAATACGGCGAGGCCGTGATCTACTCAATCGATTGATATCTGTATCTAACCTTAGAATATAGGCATTCTCTTCTAGGCATCGAGTGGTCTATCTACGTAAGAAATTCCCATCAACGAATAAGTGGGCGGAATCAAACACAATCTTAGATCTGACCTAGCTTTCTCAATTTGCCCGAAGGTGTTAACAGTCGTTTTCGTCGTAGGCATGTGGTATCCTGGTATCCTGCCAAGACGTGGGTGCACATCCTGAAGTCAAGTGAAGCATTCCAGAGCATCAGCTTTCGGTATATTGAACAGCGAAAATGCATCCGAAGTCCCATTTGCACAAGATGGCGGTTGCAATGATGTTTCAAAAGGTGGTCAGAATGCCGATGTATAGGCAACAATGCAGGTTCGTTTCAAATTCGGGTCTGGTGCTGTTTCAACTGCTCGAGCATGTCCGTGTGCAGTCCATCTCCGTGCACATGTGTCCGCACCAGCTATTTCAAGTCATGCCAGATTTCAACCGCTATGTAAACAGAGTCCCCCTGCATACCCATCTGCTCATGTTCTCTTATTTTAACCCCAGACGTCTAGATGACTTCGAAAGCATTGCTCGGCTTCAACGCGGCCGCGGCTGTTGGAGCGGTCGTCCTGTATCTGAGCGGCGCGCGGGTGGTTCTCGACAGGAGCAGCGGGGAAGCAGAACGGCCCGTGGACATTCATGTTCAGACGTCGCAAGCTAACCCGTCATTAATATCATCTGATGGGAAGGTGAACAACTACACATGCACACACTCAGGAATGAAGCCAAAATTCCTCAGTTATGACCCCATCATGGTCTACATAGAGAATTTCATTACGCCATATGAGACAGAGCATCTCAAAAAGCTTGCGTGAGTCTCGTCCCGTCAACTGGTGCCTCAGATCTTGGAACGACCCAGCTTATCTGAGATACCCGTGCACAGTCTGGCAGAGTATGAGCCATCGGTGGTGCAGAACTTCAACAACCAGGCCGGGGCCAAGAAGGTCTTTGTAGACTCGAGCTCCCGGAAGAGCGAGACGGCCTGGCTCCAAGACGGTGATCCGGTAGTAGACTGCGTGAAGTCTCGGGCGGCGACATTCCAGGGCTTCGCGCCCAACGCCAGCATGGAGCAGCTCGCCGTGCTCAAGTACACGGCAGGCGGCGAGTTTGAGACGCACTACGACTTTCACTACGCGACGCCCCGGCCGGTAGACCGCATCACCAGCTTCTTTGCGACGCTGGAGGCTTCTGACGACATCGAGGGCGGCTCGACATGGTTCCCGTTTGTGCTCCGGCCGGCGTGGAGGGACAAGGAGCCTTGGTGTGAGTGGCTGGACTGCTCATACAAGAGGGGACTGGCGGCGCGGCCGATCCCCGGGAATGCGGTGTTCTGGGTCAACTTCCGGAAGGATGGGACGGGGCATCGGGAGACGGCTCATGGGGGGCAGCCGGTGCTAAAGGGATCCAAGATAGGGCTGAACATATGGACCCGTGGCAAAGTAATTAGTGTAAACGGCAGCTAAAATAACTTGGACCGGCGCAGCCGTACCTGCATTGTGTTATAAAGTTTGCTGGGGGTACTGTGGCTTGCCCTATTAACCAGGCCAGAGTCCAGACCGTATGAAACTTGTCCCGGATTGTCTGGCTCGATTCCTGATTCTGCAATCTCTTGAATGTCGTGAGACATCGTGACACGCGTTCCAAGAGACTAGTGGGACATGCACGATTCATTGCGGTTGCCATTAAAGACCTAGTCGGGCTCTTCGGCCAATGTTCTCACCAAAAACTGGCATGACTACTTACATCTTCAGTCTACAGCCTGAGCACTGTGGCAAGCACGCGCTTCTCGAACTCGGCTGATCGTCATCGCATCGGTGCCGTTTCGGCCAAGGGGGCGGTCCCGAGAACTCTATTGTCTGCCCATAGAAAGGAACCAGGCACCCCCTGGTCCTTCGGGTAATTACCTACAGGGCATCTTTCTAGTTTAGAACGTTTAAACAGACCTATAGACAAACCATATCAGATATAGCGTCAAACTAATTAGCACCACGAGAATACATTCGCGCGCTGAGGCCAGGGCAAGACAAGATAGGGTCATTATGGAAATAGTGCCCTGTCTGCATTGTCGGTGCCGGCTCGGCGCAGGAATATGGTGCCTTGTCAAGATACGAGAAGCTTAATGGGTTACACCTACCGCAGGGAGTCCTGGGAGTCTCGTGGCAAGGAAAAATGACTAGTGCGCCGAGGGCGCTCTCCCCGGAACCGAGAGAGCCGACGGGCCTAGCCGCTGCCTTACAAGGCTTTAAACTCGTCCTGCTGCTTTCCCTTTATATACGGAACAGCTTGGCGCTTTTCTGTCTTACATCTTATGGGTGGTAGCAACTGACGTGAGTTGTGGGAGCCAAAGATCCATGGCTGGAGAAGCGGATATGCCTCGCGAGGGGGCCGGAGATCCACGTCCAAACACAAATTTCAGTCGAAAGCAGTTCCTGGCGGACAACAAGACGGACGAGCTGAAAGAATGGGTTATTACAACCGAATCACGGGGAAATGAGGGTCCCAGCAGCCCAGATGATGAACCACCAAGTGAGAAGCCAATCGTTTCAACCAGCGCCGACGGCGACCCATCACAGGCAGTACCGCCGCCATTCTCGTCCTACACATCCCGGCAAAAGACGATGATCGTCCTCGCCGCATCCTTGGCCTCCTTCTTCTCGCCGCTGACGGGGCAGATCTACTTCCCGGCGCTCAACGTCATCGCCAAGGAGTTCAACGTGACAGCCTCAGAGATAAACCTGACGGTGTCGACATATATGATCTTCCAGGGCATTACCCCGATGTTCATCGGCGGCTTCGCAGACACGGCCGGGCGCAGGCCGGCGTTCCTGCTGTGCTTCGTCATCTACATCCTCGCCAACGAGGGCGTCGCCATAACCACCAGCTACGTGCAGCTGCTGGTGTTGCGGTGCCTGCAGAGCGCCGGCATCGCCGCCACCATCGCGCTGAGCCAGGCCGTCATCGCCGACACCGTCACCAGCGCCGAGAGGGGCAACTACATCGGAATCACCGTGCTCCCCATCGTTCTGGCCCCGAGCCTGGGTCCCGTGCTGGGCGGCGTACTCACGCAGTTTTTAGGATGGAGATCCATCTTCTGGTTCCTAAGCATTTTTGCCGCGGTCACACTCGTCCTGATGATCTCCTTCTTCCCGGAGACATGCCGCAAGCTGGTGGGTGACGGCAGCATCCCGCCCCACCCCCTATACAGGACCTTGTGGCAGATTTTCTCAGACAGCCGGCAGAAACGCCAGGCAGAGCGGGCCGGCGACAAAGAGGCCCTTCGACGCATCAAGAAGGCCTCCTCGGGGGAACACAGGCCCAAGCTCAGCATCGGGTTCGGCAATCCACTGGACTCCCTAAAGATGCTCTTCGAGCCGCTCCTCGGCCTCCTGCTGGGCTACGGCGCCATTGTTTTTGCCGGTTTCTACGCCATTTCGACCGTCATACCGTCCCAGCTCCAGGGCCTGTACGGGTTCGACGACGTCAAGGTTGGACTGATATACCTGCCCATGGCCGGCGGGTCTGCCGTTGCAGCCTTCCTCACCGGCCCGGCCATCAACTGGAACTACCGCCGCCACGCCAGGAAACACGGCATAGCCCTGACCAAGGGCGCCCAAGACGACCTGTCCAACTTCCCCGTCGAACGTGCTCGCATCGAGATTGGTCTGCCGCTTCTGGCGATGGCCACCGCTGTTCTTTTCGCCTGGGGGTGGGCGCTGCAGTATCGGGCTCCCATCGCTGTGCTGTGTATGCTGTTGTTTTTCATGGGCGTCGGGATGATCGGGTTCACGAATGCGTCGACCGTCTTGCTTATCGACATGTATCCCAAAAGGGCCGGCGCTGCCACCGCTGCCGGCAATCTGACTCGGTGTCTGCTCGGCGCTGTCGCGACTGGCGCCGTCTCGCCCATGTCTGAAGCTATCGGTGTTGGATGGACCTTCACCATCATTGGGTTCCTTTACTTGGCTGGGGCGCCTCTGTTGCTGCTTATAATGAGCAACGGCATCGCGTGGAGACGCAAGATCCGAGCAAAGGAGGAGAGAAAGCGGATAATGAAGGAGGAGAGAGAGAGGGAGAGGTGAAATCAACTTCATGGTCAAGGCGTTAATAAGGTTCCATGAGCACTTGGGATGCATCCGAGGCCGTTGCCGCTGAGTTGGGAGGCTTCAACAACGATCCCAAAGTTGGATGTTCCCGAGGTCAAGGTCAGCAGAATTGGTCACTTGGCAGCCATTTTTCACTTTCACGGCAGCACATCGTCGAACCTTCTTCTTGGCAGAGATCCGACGACTTTGAGACCTACGCAGCAGCTTTCCAAGGTTTCCAGTGTTTGCAGCTCGCAGAATGATATCCGGCATCAGCTCAGGCGCTTGGGAAGAATATCCTACATGTTTAGGTTTAGCGATTTTGTGCCGGCATTTTATTATTTATAGATCGTAGGCCATAGCGGTACTGTCAAATATTCATGAATAGTTGAATATATCTCCTATAGAGTGTAAATTTAGGAACGCGCTCTTTATTACAACGGTTCATAGTCTATAGTCTATATATATGCTACAAGATTCCAACTTATACCTTAGTGCAGCAGTATGAGGGCATAGTGGTGCTTACCTCGGGATACAAAACCTGGGCAGCTTCGCCTGAACCCGTCAATTCGTGTACACAGACGACACATGTTTTGGTGGAAAGATGGACCGCCAGCGATAAAAGAACCGGACCACCAATCCCGCCCGAAGTCAAGGCCGGGGTCCCAGGGCCGATCAATAGAATCCAGAAGGCGGCCCAGTCCTGTAGCATTGCATCCGCCTCGTCACAAGGCCATGTTTTGTGACCGCTGCTTGGCTTGCCGACATAGGAGGTCTCGTTTCACCGGCGCGGTCACTGACCACTAGCTCGTCGTCAGGTTTACTTGTATATCAAATGTGGAAGTTTCGTTTGTTAACACAACTAGAACAGGCCTGGATGGGTCTTCGACGGTGTGGATGCCGTGTAATGTGACTCGACCAGGTTATAGGCTGGTAGAGGAAACCCAGAAGGCTGCTCATTCATGCAGTATCTCGTCGGCCTCGTTGGGGGAATGTTATCTTGAGGGGATGGGAAGTGACAGTATAGGCAGATAGGTATTGCAAACCTTCTATCTACAAGAGCCTAGTTGTATACTAGAACGACGGAATTGAGCAAACTGTACGTTATAACGCACGGGAGCTCGAATGACGACGGCGGCTTTCTTGCACGAGTGATGACCGACCAGAAATGCTCACAATTATGTAGAGAGACCGTCTCGTAGCAGGCCCTCCCGTGCAACTCTGCCTAAAGCGGCACAGGATATACCCGCCGCCCTACATCCCGAACAGGAAAAAACATTTCTCGCAAACGATAATGCCTGTACTTCTGGTCAACACATGAATGAGGAAGATACGACTTATATAGGGGTGATCCAAACCTTGTCCGTGGCAACACGACCTCTCAGTTCCAAAAACCAACATACTGCTTCGGCCATGAAGGGTGGGGAGATGTCCAGCTTCTCGAACTGAATCTCACTCTTCAGACCCGTCTTCTGGCGTATGGTCTCGCCCCAGGAGCGCTCGGTGTCTTGTGTCATGTAGATCTGCCGGGTGCCCTGAATCGTGAGAGAGGCCCGTCTGGAAACCGTACTATAGCTGTAGCAAAACACAAATGCATCCTGGTGGTCATCCCCGTTCCAGATTTCCAGTGTGAGTAGCCTTGGCATTCTTCTCACGGCCAGGCTTATAGCCTCCAACAAATGGTTCACCTCTTTCTCATTCTCAAGCGGGCGACGGAGGAGCTCGGATGTCAATGCGAGGGTTTCCAGCTGGTCCCAGACCCATTTAGCCGTACTCGAGGGCCTCGCGGTCGAAGGCTCTGGCCAAAAGGGCTGGAAAAAGTGCTTCGCATCGACAACGAAGGACGCCGTAAGGTGTTTCAGCTGTCGGCTGACCCTGGCCAGGTCCAGTCCCAGTGAACAGCTATCAACAGGGCGAGTGTTAGACCTGAGTATGGAAAACGAAGAAAATGAAGCGCGTGGAGAGAATAGGCCCATAACGTCTTCAAACAGCCTAAGTTCGGTCACGGACACCGGCAGGCTCCGAAACATGTATTCGTAGACTATGGATAACAGGTTGCAGTTAGACTCTCTGTTAATATGGGGCTATGTTCAAGCTCTTCAACCTACCTTGGAGAGGCTTGGAATCTATGTACGTCGTTGTGGGAAGGACCCGGTTCTCAGAAGTGAGCAGTCTCAGTGCGGGCAAGCTTCTCATGAGATAGTGCAAGGCTCGCGGAATTGTTCGAAAGACGTCGTACATCTTTGGGTGGAGCACCAGCCTTTCGACTGCGTAGGCGGGTGGTGTCCTCGAAAGGGATAATAGGGGCGTATAGATGAAGTGTTGTGGTAGGATGCCCGGACTGATGTAGTTGCGGTGGCACACTGATATTTCCAGCACCATTTGTCCTGGGTTCTTGCTGTTGAAGACGTCCCACCACGTCCCCAAGGTCTCAAACAGGGTTTTGATCATGTAGACATACATCCCTGCCCTCGGTTGCCATCTTCCTGTAGCCCTGAAAGGAATCTCTACCCTGCGACACAAATGAAAACATTATCAGCATTGTAGTTTGAGCCCTCAAGTGCTGGGCCGGGGGTCTCATGCAAACGCCTCCATATTTCGGAAGGGACAGTAGCCCATGTATTTGTTTAAGACTCTTACTTGATGCGTTTGACCAGCTTCCTTCTCCCGCCAACGACATATTCTTTGAGTCTTGGGAAATCCAGCCAGGTCAAGGAAAGCTTGCTGAAGTGCTTTTTCTCAAAGAATTCTTGCCAGAGCCGGCACACAGACGCGTAGGTGCATGTCCGTCTATGTTCCCTGCGGCAGATGCGGTTCAAGTATTTTAAAATCAAAAGGATGATCTCGGTCGGGACGTGTGCCATGACTGCGTCTTGAGCACGGGGTCCGCGTCGGTTCCCGAAGTAATGTTGGCCCTTGAGCACTGGGGGAAGGTTTCTAGTCAACGCGCGTTGGTTGTTTGTGAAAATAATTCGTCGTAATACTACCCAGGTCATCTCGTGTCTGTCTCCCACGCGGCTCCTCACGCCGTCTACAACGCCAGTGATGCTAGCCAATGCTGAGGTGGCTCGCTTATTCACTTGGGGTAAGCAGGCGCCATCCATGTATTGACTAGGACGAAGAAGAGTGCTCCCTAGGTGAACCACAACTTTCGAATTGGCATTTACGGGCTGAGAAATAGGGGCATCCTTTCTCTCGTGTAGGGCAGGCCTGCAAAAGTCTGGTGAATAACATTCAATACCTAGGTACCTACTGAATGATGACCTTAGAACGAATAAGTTTCTATTCAAAGTATGATGTCTATTCATCCACTAGAGGCTGGTCTTCAAACACCTGCAGCAGCCTAACTTGTGTACATGTAAGGTCGTCAACTTCGGCCTCAGAGCAAATTTACCGTTTGTTCAGGTTGAGGGCCCAGTTCAAATCAGCCCGGTTGCTAAACGCAAAAGTGCGCGCCCCAGGCACCAGCCCGTCATGCCAGCCAGCCGTAGACCTCTAACCGGGCCCGTCGACAATAATACCTGCCAACGAACCTCGCGATGGTGCTTGCTCTGGCGCTGAGCGAGAGTCCGCCCATGCGCTCTTTCTTCTAAGTTTGTGACGCCGTCGGCGCCGTGTGGGTTAAGGCACGAGCCGTATTGTCCACGACGCGGTTGCATGTGGGTCCTTTCCGGTCCATATGATTATTCATCTAGCATTTTTATCCCTGGTTCCAATAGGCCTCGTCGGTCCCCGCGGCGACTGGGAGGTCTAGCGGCTGCGCAACCTGATACTCGATTATGTCTCGAAGCGTTACGGGGCACGCGTGCCGTTTGGAGAGCGACAACGCTACGTGGCGGAACCTGAACGCCACCTCGTTTATTTTATACTAATCTTAACCGGCTGTGGACACATCTTGGTGGACGTTTTCAACCTCCCGGCTTCCAATGGAGTAGTCACGGCGGCAGTGTACATCCCATATGTATGTGAACATCTTGGTCACGCTTGCAAGGAGGAAAACATCGCCCGGCTCCACGACTACCCGGTTGCTCTCGGACCAGGTGAAGCAGTGCTTAGCAATCATTGAGCTATACTGGAAAATTCTAACCTAATCCTGGCTTATACTGTTTTTTACATCCATGTTCGCGTTGTGTCGTCGAGAGAATCTCTGTTTTGCGGCTAGACGATCGGTAGGAGGTTATAATTACCGAGGGCGAGTGAAATAACAAGCAAGACGCCAAGAAGACTAAAGGAGACGACTTCCTTTAATGTTCCGTCTTACACAAAGCACGAGAAGATGGAGGGTTGGAGGCCAAGGTCCTAGGGTACTTGAACTATAACTACACAGTACATGATTAGTAGCTAGAATGCTTTAGGAGAGCTATTGTAGTTAGGTTTTCTTCTCTTAGGCACACCCTCACAGAAAAGTTTTGTTCAAATGTTCTTGACCTTGATCAGCGATGAGAACTTGGAAGGCCGTGTATATGAGGAAGCAGCCAGTGTCACAGCACAAGAAAGCTTATTGCACATGTTGTCACGAGCTGCGGGCTCCACTTTTACATCTACGATTTCCTATAAGAATAGGCTTCCTACACTCTTTTTTACTTAAATAGAATAAACAAGCTAATTTATAATATTTAATCTATTCTACTTAATTTATAATAGTTATAAGCCCAGCTCTGACTTAGTTCCCCTACTTTATATATAAATTAAGCTTATCTTCTTATTATTTAAAGCTTTTTAGCCTAATAAGTACTATATTTCTAACTACTTTTTTTTACTCCTCTACTACTATAGTAACTCCTAAATGCTTTAATTATATTTTCATTAAAAGTATACTTTTATATAACTATAGAAGCTTTCTAACCTCGTTTTTATAACTTAAATTTTATTATAAAATTAAAAAGATCTAGTAACTAATTAATTGTAATACTTTAAACCTTACTTATAAAACTTCTAAACTTCTTAAATTTACTACTTTTAATAGCTTATTTAAAAAAAGTATATAAACACTTAAATTACCTTCTTTTAAGTAGTTTATAAGTAAAAAGAACTCTTCTTTTACTTTAAAATAGTATAACTTAAAACCTATTATACCTACTAGACTAAATAAAAAAGTAGTTTAAAAAGAACTTAAAGAGTACTATTAAAAGTAATTTAAGGGATTAACTTTCTTTATTATACTCTTAAGTTACTAAATATTAGTTTAAAACTAAGTAAACTATATAATAAATAATAGCCTACTTACCTTTACTTCAATAAAAATATTTAATTTAAATAATCCTTTTAAGTTTAAAGTAATTATTAAAGTACTTAAAAATACTTTTATATTATCAAATATAAATACTAAAATTACTATTATAAAAGAGTATTAAGTAGTACTAGTAACTATAAAAGTAGAAAGTATAAACCCTTTTAAATAGTATACTTATTGGCTTTATATATATAAGTAGGTTAAGACCTATTAACTTATAAAAGTAAATAAAGTACTTACTAGTAAAAACTTCCTTACTATTATTAGAACTTACTTTACTTTAAATTAGGTAAGCTAAGTACTTTAAAAGTTAATAACGAATAATAAGTTAAGGAAAACTTTACTTATACTTTCTAAGCTTAGTAAGTAGTTTAAAGTAATTAGCTATTAGAAAGTAGATAAATTTTAAAAACTTATTATATTTATTATATTTAATAATACTATTCTAAAGTAGCTAAGATTATCCTAAATATTATAAAGCTAAGGGCTTAAGCCTAAGTACTACTACTTTTATTATAAGGATAATAGTTTTTATACTTAGAAGCTTAAGGATTACTCTACCTTAAAGATTACTATAAAGGAATCTTTAAAAAAAGTATAACGTTAAACACTAACGAGTCGCCCACCCCAACAAGTTACTCACTTTTCAATGTTATCAGTACAACAACCCAAATTACAGCACTATATTAATTAAAATTAATTAAAACTAATTAAAACTAGATATATTA
>MAVT02000998.1:0-17901 GCA_001702395.2 Diaporthe helianthi | reverse complement strand
TACTATAGTTCTAGCTTAGTAGAGGAACTTAAAGAATATAAATAGTTAATATAACCTAGTTAGTAAGCTATTAGAGCCTATATTAATAAAAGAAGCATAATAAAAGTAAGATAATAGGTTTATTAATAGAGTAGTTAAAGTAGGTACTATAGTATAGGAAGACTAAGAAGGGAGAGTAAAAGGATAGCTATCTAGGTAAATAGGCTAGGTAGTATTGTTATAAGAAGTACTTCTTTTAATAAAATTAATAAACCTTTAATTAAGAAGGAAACTTAATTATATTTATTATAAAGCTTAGTGTTATAATTACTATGTTTATACTTCTAATATAAATACTAGGTAATAAAATCATTATTATTATTAAACAAAACTAAAGTAGAATATTAAATAAGTAAATTTAAAGGCTATTTTATAGTAGATCTCTTTTTCAAGGTTATTATCTTTAACTTATATATACTAGTACTTAGTTTAAGGATAATAATAATCTATAATAATAAAGAGGTAGTAAAAAGGGTATTAAAGAGAAATTGAATCTAGTTAAAGTATATATACTAGTAAGGTAAAAGGAAAAAAGAGATAGGAAGATAAAGGAAAGTAAGAGCTTATATAATAACTTAATAAGGTAAAAACCTTTTATATAGGCTTAATATAACGTAAGTAAAGTATTACCCCTAGTTCTTAGTAAAGTTAGTATTATACTAGCTAGATTAAGCGTAACATAGCTAAGGTAAAGGATAAATAATTATAATATATAATAGTTACTTTAAATAATAATAATTTCATTGTTTTAATTTTATTTTATCTTTATTTTATTATATAAACTACTATTAAAGCTTATATATTATATTTCTACTTATAATACTAAACCTAGTATAGCCTAAATAAATCAAATCCTATATATTTAATTTTATACTATTTATTTAAGCTTATTTTATCTTACTTCTTCTATTATACCCTTATTTACTTATAAGTTATTTCTACTTTATACTCTCTTTCTCTTTAAGCGTATCTTCTTCTAGGGAGTTTGCTTATTAATATACTCCTCTTATAATATATCTAGCTAGTTATTAATCTCCTTTTTTATTATATTATTTAGTACTTTCTACTTATAGTTTATAAACTTAAATAGCTTTGCTATAAAGGTACCCTTTATAGCCTCCTAGCTCTCTATGTTAGTTAACTAGTAGTTTTATCTTTTTATTATATAGAACTATAAACTAATATAAAACTTATACTTTAATAGTTTACCCTAAAGTTATAGTTAGTATATGGTTCTTTTATAAATTTTAACATACTTATAATATATTACTAATAAAGACTATATAATACATTTAATATATATTAACTATATGACTCTTTATTTTTAATTAATATAAATATATAGTAGCTTAATTTAGTATATTTTATATTTTACTTTAATTGAATCCTAATAGTTTTCTATTTACCCTTATACTAGTAGGGTTTTAGATAAATAATATAAATAATATTCTAATTTAATTAAAATAGCTTTTTTTAAGTTTTTATTTTATTATTTAAAGGTAGATATACCTTACTAGTACTTTAATAGAGCTTATTAAGTGAAATAACGATTACCTCCTATATAGTTAGCTTAATATCTCTTATAATATTAGGTAAGAATACTTCTTTACCTTATTAAATATAACTCTTTAGTAGTAAGAAAGCTATAATTTTTATAATAAGGATTATATAATATAATATAAGTAGCTTAAGAATTATTATATATTATATATTAAGGATTAATAGTAGTATACTTGGTAACTTTTAGTTATTACCTAGAGATAGCTTATAAGAGTAGGTAGGTAGGGAAAACTTTTTCAAGCTACGTTTTAGTAAAATAATAGAGGGTTACTAAAGTAAAAAAAAAAAGTAATTTAGTACTTATATCGCTATAAAGCGTTATACTTAGGCTATTCTTCTAAAACTTTTAGCTTATAACAACAGATCGTAATTAAATATTCTTTAAATAAATTAATATTAGATACTTTTTCTAAATATAGAAATAAAATTAAAACTAAGTATATCTAATGTAGTTATAGGGTAACTAGGATACTAAGATAAAATAGTTTAGCTAATTTTAAAGGGCATTTGCAATTAAAATGTTAGCATAGATACCTAGGCAAGCAGATATACCCTAAGTAGGTATGATGTGTATATTTGCCACCGTGGCTTCGGCAATGAGGCTAAAGTACTATAACCGTTGTATTAGCTACCCTACTAGTGAAACTTGCGCTGACTTGATTTATTCAGCTTTGCGAGTGTCCTAGGTGCCTGCCTAATGTAACGAAGTAAACCGCGTACGTATCTATTAGTTATTGGCCGGTCAAATGATGCCCGATTCTAATCTACAGATGTTTTGCAAGCAGCCCATGTGTCTCTGTATTCCCGGTATTCGCATGTGGACATATGATGCCCTGGGGTATGTACCCTTATCCTGTTCCTCGTGCCTTATGCTTCTCCGTTTATAAGTTATGCTTCATCGTCCCAGAAAACAAACAAGCGACACTCAATGGACCGCCGAGCCGGGGCATCATCGGTGGTAGCGTCGTCTTGGAAGCCACCATGAGGAGTTCCACGGACCTTGTCCTTGCGCGAATCATAGTCCTTGAAAATGAGAACCTCATCGGGCATCATGTTGCTGACGTAACGGAAAACGTAGCCCGGGTCAGGCTTGATGAAGTTGTCGTGCGACTTGTAGTACTCTGGATTGTTGCTGCGCCACACCGCCGCCGTGTGCTTCTCGAAGCTGAAGCCACCCTCCACCTTGCTGTGGTCGACCACCATGAGTGGCCAGCGCTTCACGCCGCCCTCATTGATTGGCCGCCAGACATTGACAATGGCCCAGCGTTTGTGGGCCGCAAGGCGGCGCTCGGCCTCCTCCTGTCCCAGCTCGCGCCGCAGGTGGTCCTCGGCTGTCGCGTGGCTGTTGTCGATGTGCACGGTAGAGGCTGGCTGCGAGACGCCCGTCTTCATGAAGAAGATCTCGTCCGGGTGGTACCCGAGCGTCTGCTTGCGGACGCTGAAGTGCCACGGGATCACGTTTCCCTGAGCGACGCCGGTCTTGGCTTCGAGGAGCTTCACTAGCTCGGGCCAGTAGTTGTCGCGGATGAATTGCTTGCCCTCTGGAGTGGTGTTATTGAGGAGCTGCTCCTCGGAGAGCTTGGTAGGGTAGACGTCCATTTCGTAGCTGTTGTCGTTGAGGTTTGGAACGGGTGATTGCTGGCGGATGTCGTGAATTGTGACGCTGTGGGTCTTCTTTGGGTTGAGATTGGTCTTGCCGGTGTGAGGGTCAAGGAATGCACGCTCGCCATCCGTGGTGCCATTCCACATCTCGACACGACCGGTCGTTGAGCATGTTTCTACAGAGCCCATGGTGATGAGAGAAGAATTCCCAAGATTCGAAATGAGTTAAAGGTAGGTTATGATAGAGGATGTCGAAAGGTAGGCGATCTTGCTTGTGCGAGTGCTGTTGACAGAACTATGCAGTTACAACGAAGTTTTTCTGGGGTTTATGCTGCTGAACTCATATAGTTGTCTGAAGGCTGAATACTATGGCTTCGATGTGCTCCTTCTGCTTCCTCGAGCTCCATGAGGCTTCGGTGGGGGCTGACGGCAACAGGAATTTACTAGCACAGAATCCTATTGTTCCTAGCTATCTAGATAGGCAACCGCGTCCTGATGACAAATGGCCTTCCGGCGGGACAAACCCTGAGTACGGACTCCGTAAATCTCACATGTAAGATCTCCCTCCTGAAGAGAAAGATTTGAAGGACGCTGCTCAACTTTGAGCGTCCAGAGGCTTGTTTCTACGCCGGTCAGATTCTAATTATGAGAACGGAGTTAAGGGAAGGGATTGGCATTCGGCTCCTTCATAAGCGGCGTTTCGGCTCAAAATCCTCAAAGATTGGTCGCCCGTTTTTTTTTTAAAAAAAAAAGACGACCGTGTCCAGGCGTGGAAGGATTTTAGGCTGCTCAGGTGTGGCGCACCGACACCAACAATCCTACAGCTGAATGAATGAATTGTCAAGAAAAAACAGACTACCCTAGGGTATATATTTTGCGTATTGAAACAGTTGCAAGTCTCATGCAGACTGACTTGACACAGAGTCTGGCTCAGGCTTCACAGAGGAATCAGTCTCATCACAAATCGCCTCTTTTCCCCCAAGTTGTTTTCCTGGACCCAGGTCTTCACAAAGGCCTCCTCTGTCATCATGCAGCGAAAAATAGATGCTGTGCCAAAGCCAGCTGCTCCCATGGATATGCAGGTACTCATACTTGGGATGCCACGTACTGGCACAATCTGTAAGTGTCCAGAAATTGCAATGGGTATCCTGAAGCTACAAAAGCGATTCGGGATGAGGAATGAAGGCGGACTAATGACTTCGTGGCCCGGCACAAACAGCAATTCGCATGGCACTTGAGATCCTGGATTACAAACCATTCCACGGCCGTATGATGGACCAATTTCCCGAGCTGTATCCCTTGTGGGAAGAAGGCCTCAGCGCAAAGTATCTTGGACAAGGCCCTCTTTTTGGGCGTGAGGAGTACGACAAACTCTACGAAGGCTACAACGCATCGTGCAACATCCCCGGCACACTCGTGGCCGAGGAGCTCATCAAAGCCTACCCCGAAGCCAAGGTGATCCTTACAACCCGCGACTTTGACAAGTGGTCTAAGTCGATGACCCAAAGTGTCGACCGCGGCCTGAAATGGAACTCATGGGACTGGATTGCGCCTTTTGATCCCATCTATGGGCCGTGGTGGCGGTACCACAAGTTTACGCATGCCCTGCGGCCCCTTCTTGCCCCAAAAGGGGAGAGACAGGCGTACAAAGACCACTACGACCTCGTACGTAGGCTCGTACCCAAGGATCGTCTGCTTGAATACAGCGTCAGCGAGGGCTGGGGGCCGCTGTGCAAGTTCTTGGAAAAGGATGTCCCAAAGGAGTCATTTCCCAATGTCAACAATACGAATGAATTCCTAGAAGGGCGTGCTAAGAGGTGGTGGCATGCCGTTGGGTGCATGGTGCAATACCTGCTCCCTCGTGCGATCGCTACCGCGATGGTACCAGCTGCTATTTGGTGTTACAAGGCCAAGTTCGCACGGGCTCCGCTTTTCATCAACTAAACATTTATACATCCTGTATTTCTATCGTTCGAGGTCCCGATATCTACCATAGTTAGCACAGAATATAGACAAGGTGGCGAAGGAAATCTAGCTATGTATTTTATATCTCCTGTAGTATTATCAAAGTAACTAAATGTGGCCCTGAAAACTATTCTAGTAGGAAGTTTAAATAAGCGTGATAGTAATCTAGTAAGGAGTACGGATAGGTAAGCCCTGATTAGTCTTAATTAAAGCTATTGTAGTATTCGAAAGTGTCGTAACAGGGATACCTATATCACGGCCACTCTCCTAAGTGCGCCCTGCTAGCTATCTAAGAAGTTTGTAAAAGAATCCGCCCGTTGCTTTATACTACAATCAGGACTATTCAACTCTTCTAGGCTAGGTCTCTAAGCTTTTACTACTATGTAAAGGGACCGTACGCCTTCGGGTCGTCTACGGATTAAGAATAACACTACCTATAGATTAAGAACAACACTACTATAAGCGTTTACTACTATATAAAGGGACCGTACGCATTTAGGTTATCTACGGATTAAGAATAACACTACTTAACTCTTCTAGCTATTTTACTACTATAACCTTAAATTATACCTACTTAGGTAGGTTTTTAAACCTGTTTCTATAAAATATTTTAAAGATGTAGTTATACCTAAATTTACGTATATTTAATATCGTTGTAGAATAATTAGAATACTAATAATATAAAAGGTTTTAGTAGTACTTAGAGTTGCCGGTAGTTTTTTTATAATTTTTCTTACGCGAGTAGCGTTAGGGCTATACCCGAGAATAGGAATAGAGTTATTAGTATTTAGGCGTCTCTATACCTACGGCAGGTACTTTTGAAATTAGGGGCAGACATTGTCTCGCCCAGTTAGCCGGTAGTAGTGCCTCGCACGGCTTACTCAGTACCTAATTTCAGATCTGGTACTTGTGGTGACCGGTACGGATGCGGAGGTACGGACTAGGATACGGACTCCTTACGTGCCCTGAGCCCACGGTTAAGTGCACCCAAGACGGTGCACTATGATTGGCCAGGTTCTGCTCGGCTGTGCTCCCGGGCCCCACCTTCCAGGAACCGGGTATGACAAAAGCTGAAAGACACATGCGACGGCGCCTCGGGCTGGGTCAACAGTCGCACAAGCCTGGATTCCTGCGACATTCAAATGTGTTTGGGGGCCGCCCTCCCATGCGTGCCTTTCAGGAAAGAAAGAAAAAAAAAACCTCCAACGCCATGCTTTCTAAACTTTTCCTAGCAGGCCAATTTTGTTTCTATCCCGGATTTACCCTAAGATACATATACATGTGCATAATCAAACTCTGATTCTCTTCCTCGGTCACGTTGACTCTACTCTTAACTCAAGTGCTGGACAGCCTTAGATAGTACGCCCTAAGACGAATCGCAATAGTCAATATGGCCAACCACACTGAACAAGCCGACGCTCTCGAGGCTTTCCTCAAGGAAATCAAAAACGCCAAATGCTCTGCATACAATTCAACGTTGGAGACCCTGTATGGCCTCGATCCCTCTTACGGCTACGTTCCCTCAGAACCAGCGGGAATCGTGTTTGCCGTGCTATTTTGCATCGCCGTGGCATACCACACCGCTCAATACATTCGCATTCGCTCAGTGCCATCAATACTACTATCAATCGGTGCTTTCAGTAAGTTCTTCTACAAATTAGCCTTCTATCCGACGTGACGGGCTTCACAGACCCCGTTTATATTACGTTCTAACACAATGCTCTCCTCCGTATAGCCGAGTTGATAGGATGGGGAGCCCGCACATACTCGTCACGCTGCCCATACAACTCTGACTCGTTCCTCGCCCAAGAAGTCACACTGATCATCGCTCCCGTCTTTTTTTCTGCGGCACTCTATTTCATGCTCGGCAAACTCATAGTCGACCTTGGTCCAGCCTCGTCCATACTGTCAGCTAAATGGTACACCATCCTGTTCTGCACCTGCGATTTCATTTCGCTCGTTGTGCAGGCTGTTGGCGGCGCCAAGGCTAGTACCGCCGACACTCAAGATGAACAAGACCAGGGCACGTGGGTTATGCTAGCCGGTGTCGCTTTCCAGCTTCTCACCATGACATTCTTTGGACTGCTGCTACTGGACTTCATGCGGAGAGTGCTGCTAAGCAGACTTGCGACGGCGGTCCGCAGCAGTGTGAACCGCGCCATCAAGCTGGTGTGTCTCGCCGTCGTCATCTCGTTCATCATGATCTACGTCCGGAGTGTGTACAGAACCGTCGAGCTCGCGCAGGGCTGGAACGGGTACCTCATCACACACGAGGCGTATTTTATCGGTCTCGACGCTGCCATCATGTTTGTGGCTGTGGGTGTGTTTATGTGTCTGGACCCTGCAGTCATCTTGTGGAGCTCACGTCGCAGCAAGGACGTGGAGAGTAAAGCGCAGCAGAACGATACCACATCCCTCTCTAATTAGACCTATTGATTAAGGCTGGCCTTCTCAGGCATTCAGTACATGGGCGCTGTGTTCAGCGACGAGGATGATGATCTCAGATGAAATAGGTCGCATGGAGCCAGGTCCATGCGCAGAGAGGTGGTGGTGGCGATGTAGGCCATGAAAACGGGTCCCAAAGCATATGTAACGTTCGTTTGGAAGAGAAAGAAACGAGGGGAACATAATTCAGCCCTGTCAGGAATCCATCGAAATTTGATTTTGTCACTTTTATGTACGATTGCCCCCACGTCCAAGTAGCTATCTTCCAATCCACTCCGAAAAGTCCTGTTTTAGGGGCCGTATCTCTCTTGGAACTTATTTCCCTCTTCTTTGTTCTTCCTTTTTTTTTTCTCGTATGGAAAACCCAATCAGCTGTTCCCCCTTTTTTACGGGGTCACCATAGCTTTTGTGTAAATTGATCGAGTTACGGACGTCCGCGGACCGCTAGTATGGTTCTATTTTTGCGAAGCCACCGATGCATGTCTGATTGTAACTGTCACTGGGATTTGCCAGAGCCACACAATTTAGAACTAGGCCGATCTCCCTGTGGCAAAAAATACTTAAGTAGCCTTTCTCTTAGAGACAATTCAATCAGACCGAAATATCGAAGTATAATATAACACAAAACACATTTTGTTTGTATTCAACTTAGGAGTCACGGCGAACCTGCATTTGATATTGATGAGTGATGTTTGGGCAAGAATTCTGAACAAACACCACTGCACTGCAATCCGGTGTACTATTTCAATGGAGCAAAGTAAACGAAGATGCATCAATGTTTGAGTTTATTAGCAAAGACATAGGAAAAAAGTTTTAAAAACAAATAGCAATCTATATCCGTATAACTGTATCCCTATCTACCTATAGCCCTGCAGCCCCGAATCTAAACTTTCTGACAAAATTGCTAGGCCTCACCTCATGCAATAAAAACTTGCTGTGGCCTCCAGAGTCTCGGGGATTGTTGCATCGCCTCCCGCCAGTGTGCCATAACACCAGGTGTCCTGGACAAACAGGCCAAGCCAAGGATGATGTCCGTCTCGAATCCAAGAGCAGTATACAACAGGCAGCCGTATAGATCGGCATTGGCCTTCAACTTGCGGGACGTGAAGTACGGATCCTCATGGGCAACACGGTCAATCTCCATTGCCACACGCAGGAGAGGGTTCGCCTGGAAGCTCGCCATATTGTCGTCCATCATCTCGAGGATGTACTTGCTGCGCGGGTCAGTCGTCTTGTACACGCGATGCCCGTAGCCAAACAGCCGCTGCTTCTTAGCCTTGACCTTGGAGATGAGCTTGGGCACGTTCTCCACCTCCCCGACCTCCTCGAACCCCTTGTACGCGAGGTCGATTGCCCCGCCGTGGAGTGGGCCGTACGCTGAGACAATACCGGTGATGGCGCATGACAAGGGGTCTGTCAGCGTGGAAGCCGAGTGGAGGAAGGCCGCCGTCGAGTTGGTCATCTCGTGATCGGCGTACAGCACCCACAGGCGCTCCATGACCTTTTCGCAATTCCCATCCGGGTCAGCCTTGCCCATCATTCGGAGCAGGTTGCCGAGGAAGCTGAGGTCGGGCTTGGCAGGAGTGAACTCGATGCCACGTTTGTGGCAGTTGACTAGGGCAATGGCCACGGCGATATTTGCAATCGACCGTATGATTGCTGCATCCACTCGCTCTAGGTTGTTCAAGTAGTATGGCTCGCCTCGGGTGTGGATCCTGATGCTGCCCTCATCAAGTGATGCGAATACCGAGAGGATGGCGGTGATCATCGCTCCTGGTAGGGCCTCACGTGGGAACGACTTGATGCAGTCGAGGCATGCTTGAGGAGGACTCTGCATTTCGTCGGCCAAGGTTCTGCGTAGAGCCTTTTTCTGTTCTGTGGAGACCCATAGAGTCAGCCATAATGCTAAGTCTGTGCTGCCATTAATGTACTTACTTGGCGTTGGCAGTTTGCCCCAAATGAGGAGATGGGTCACATCCTCCCAATCGTGATCACTGTCGAGGAGATCACTCAGTGAGTGATCCCTATAGCGGATAACTCCTCTTTGGCCGTCGCTAGAGTCATAATTAATTTCTCTCCTTGAACAGCGTACATATTTCGTATCTGTCTCAAATATGTACGGGGAATGGGCTCTTGGAGACGTACATGAAAGTGATTGAAGACTTCATACAAGCTGTATTAAAGAAGCCATGATCGAGGATTTTCAATCCTGTCTCATACTGATCCACATGGTCTGCACCTCGGCTGGCAGCTGTGATACGTCGAAATTCGAGGGCATTGACCGAGTTGTGCTCGATTGGCATAACATATTTTCTCCCCGTTCGGCTATCGACGATATCCAGGTGTCCAGACGATTCACCCAAGTCAGTCGAACCGAGCGCATTCAGTATGAAGTGTGCTATATTCGCTGGAGATGTATAAGAGCCAAAGCTCTTACTGAGCGATGCGATGGTGGGAAGAACATTCATGTTGAAGGTGAAGTACGAATTGAACAAAAGGCCAAGGCAAGACTGATAGAGACTGATAGTAACAAAACATGACTCGCAACAGGAAACTATTCATGCAATCTATCTTATATATTAAGATGGTCTATCACGAATGTTTCATGTCTTTACTATTTTCATCCACGCCGCCGTCGTGCGGCGAGACTGACAACCCACCCACCCCCCTCGTGCGAGGCCTGGCCACCAAAGGAGTCGAAAAAGTCATGGAGCAACACGGTCAACTCAACCGTGAGACGGCCGGAGACATGTTCTGTTACGCCTAATCCGTGTTACTCTGAGGATTTGGGCCACAGGATGTTGGCTAGATGCCTTCGAGGCCTCACTGTGGTACGGATGCTTCCTCTCTTCCTTCGAAACTAGAATGCCTAACCAGAACGCATTCTATTTCCAGCTAAGCAAGGTCACGTAATCAGGATATGAAACCTGTCAAAATTTAAAGTAGGATCTGTATCCATGCAGACTCGAGACTGCATGTGTAGGAGTTGTGACTGGTCGCTTTATGTCAGCTGGGCCGCGGAGGATCTCACGGGGGGGCCAGCTGCACTCGGTCGGTGTACGGATGGTGTTTGTGGGACTAGCGCAGTCGCCGTACGGACGAAAAGCAAATCCGTCCGGCTTGATTTGAGCTAAGCGTCCGCGTGACAAGGTGGCACATCAAGCCACCCAACTACGCTCTCCTCAGCGGACTGCGGGCAGAGATTGTCCTGTCAGATTTGACCTCTGAGAAGGTATATGATCGTTTACCACCTAGAACAATCCATATGCTATACTTGGTAACACCGATGGCCCGTGCCATCAAGTCTAAGTCAGTAATTTACGACCCTGGCTTTGAACAAAACCACATCCAACGGCCCTCTCGCTCGTGCAGCTAGAGCACTTGAGTGCTCTGGACATCCACGCCTAGCAACTGTTGCCTACGAGACAAGACTATCAGTACACATCCTCAACGTTCGCATTGAAACTCGAGAATACCAGTTGACCCTCGATCGCAAACCTGGCGGCTTGAAATGGCGAAACCGCCGGCATACACCTCCCAATATGGTCTTTTCAATGATCCTGAGGGTTCAACCTCTACAGTGCCTTCCGTACTCAAAGGCAAAGGCTCCGTCTCGTCCATCTCGCCAGTATTAGGTGTCTCATCCGATGGAACGTCTGCAACCACATCTCGTGCTAGCGGCCAAAAACAAAAATGGTGGCAAAGGCTTTTTGATATGATCTTGCTGTGGGAGTTTAAGCCCCAGAAGCCACCGCCATTGCCATCGTCTCGAACAATATGCCCGGAGCACACTGCTGGCTTCTTCAGCCGTCTCAGCTTCAGTTGGATGACGCCTATCATGACCGTCGGGTATAAGAGGAAGCTCGAAACCGAGGACCTGTGGCTCGTGAACCCTGACCGGAGCATCAAATCCATGGGGTCAGGCTTCGAGGAGGCTTTCCGCACGAGGATCACCGCCGGAGCCAAGCACCCGCTCGCATTGGCCCTCCACGACACATTCAAACTCGAATTCTGGCTCGGCGGCATATGCGTCCTCGTAGCGAATATCTGCATTGTCTGTGTGCCCATCGTGCTTCGATATCTCTTGAGATTTATAGCCGACAGCTACCTGGACAAGGGAGAGCAAGGCGTCGGACGTGGGATAGGCCTGGTTCTTACCATCGTCATACTGCAGGTCATCCAGAGCGTGGGAACGAATCAATTCATATACCGTGGCTTCACAACCGGGGTCCAGGCGCGAGCAGTCTTGTCAGCCGCCATATTCGAGAAGTCGTTGAAGCTCTCGGCCAGCGCCCGATTACTTGGGGCAAAAGGGAGCAGCCCAAAGAACGAGAAAAAGAAGCAGAATGGAGATAAAGGGAATGCGTCAACTGGCTACAATAACGGTGCGATCATGAGCATCATGTCCTCGGATACCCAACGCATCGATCAGGCGGCTGGTATGTTCCATCTGATCTGGACATCGCCCATTGCCATCCTCTCTGCCTTTGGGGTTCTAGCTAGCAATCTCGGCTATTCGGCCGTGGTCGGCTTCAGTCTTCTGTTTTTCGGCATACCTGGATTGACTTTGGCAGTGAGGTCTCTCTTGAGACGACGAAAGTCCATCAACAAGACGACTGAGGAACGAGTTTCGCTCATGCAAGAGGTCCTCTATTCGATCCGCTTCCTCAAGTATAACGCTTGGGAAGCACCATTTCTCACCCGCCTCAACAAACTTCGGAAGCAAGAATTCGCAGCAACGACCAAATTGCTCACAACGCGGAATGCCATCAACTCCGTCTCTGTGTCGCTCCCAATCCTGGCTGCTATGTTATCATTCATCGTTTACTCCTATTCTGGGAATGCTCTAGACGCCGCGTCTATGTTCTCATCCCTTGCTCTTTTCAACGCTCTCCGCGTGCCATTCAATCTGTTGCCTCTGGTAATCGGACAATTAGCGGATGCATGGTCTGCGTTAAAGCGCATTCAAGATTTTCTTGTTGCAGAGGAGCACCGTGAGACCATCGAGTTGCTCCCCGCCAACAGCTACACACCATTCAGCGACCTAGACTCAATGGATGGAACCAACGAGGCAGCGATCCAAGTCAGTGATGTTGAGTTCGTGTGGGAACACGACACCACGAAAGCAAATTCAGAACAGGATGTCTTTTCTATCAGCAGTCTCAATTTCTCTGTCGCACACGGAGAACTCTTAGCGGTCGTTGGAGCTGTTGGTTCCGGGAAGACGTCACTCCTTTCAGGCCTGGCAGGCCAGATGAGACAGACAAGAGGAAGAGTGGCTATGGTGTCCGAATCTGAGGGCCCGGCCTCGCGGGCCCTTTGTCCGCAGCAGGCGTGGATACAGAACACCACGCTCAGAGGCAACATACTTTTCGGCAGCCCCTTTGATGCGTCATGGTACCAGGAAGTTGTCGACGCATGCTGTCTTGGTCCCGACATCGACAATCTAAGCGCGGGTGACCTGACCGAGATTGGAGAGCGAGGAGTTAACCTCAGTGGTGGCCAGCAACAGCGCATCAATTTGGCGCGTGCTATCTATGCGAATCGAGACGTGATACTCATGGATGACCCCTTGTCAGCTGTTGATGCACACGTCGGCAGGCACATGTTCGAGCACGCCATTTGTGGAGTTTTGAAGAACAAGACGAGAATTCTGTCGTCGCACAACCTTGACGTGCTTCGAAGATGCGACAGGGTTCTTTGGCTGGAGGACGGTCGCATCAGCGGGCTGGGTACCTTCGGCGATCTCATTGCGCACAACTCGGGCTTCCAAAACTTGATGAAAAGTTCCAATATCATGCAGCATTCCGATAAAGCCAGTCAGGATGAACAGCCTGATTCGGTGGCGGGCCCGCGCAGTACCGGCAACAACAAGACAACCGAGAGCGGCCTGCTGATCAAGAACGATGAAATTCCAGATGGCGACGTCCCTTGGCGTGTGTACAAGTCCTACTTCAGCTCCTCTGGGAGCGCCTTGTTCGCATTCATCCCGCTCGTCCTGCTTGTCCTTGCCCAGAGCTCAAACACCCTGACAAGTGTCTGGCTTTCATGGTGGATACAGGATACCCGCGGACTTGACCGGGAGACGTATGTTGCAATATACGTTTTTTTTGCTGTCATCCAGACTCTTCTTAGTTTTCTCTTTGCCGCTGGTGTGTCTGTTCTAGGTTCCAGAGCATCGCGCAGACTGCTTGAAGCGGCCACGACTAGGATCGTCAAAGCTCCCCTCGACTTCCATGCCTCGCAGCCCATGGGCAGGATGATGACCCGCTTCTCCCGCGACGTTGAGGTCATGGACAACCAGCTTCCAGACGCATTGCGCATGTTTAGCTACACGGTGGCTGTCATCACCAGCATCTTCACACTAATTATTGTCTACTTCCACTACTTTGGCATCGCACTCGTGCCGCTCTCCATCGCCTTCTTCTGCTGGACCATCTACTACCGTGCATCGGCGCGGCAGTTCAAGAGACACGAGTCGGTATTCAGGGCAGCCTTGTTTGCCCGCTTTGGAGAGGCTCTGTCGGGCGTCCAGACCATACGCGCGTACGGCGAGCAGGCACGTTTCACCGATACCATCCACCGCGCCATTGACGAGGCCAACGCCGCGGGCTTTCTGACGCTGAGCAACCAGCGCTGGCTGACAGCGCGGCTCGACCTCGTCGCCATTGGCGTCGTGCTGACGACTGGTCTGCTGGTCGTCCTGATGCACAAACAGGCCGATCCGGGCAACTCGGGTGTGGTGCTGTCGTATGTCTTGAGCACCACGCAGATGGTCCAATTGGTTGTGCGACAGCTGGCCGAGGTCGACAGCGCCATGAACTCCACCGAGCGCCTGCACGAGTACGCCACTGAGTTGCCGATGGAGGACGTAAGCGTGGGCGAGAAGCATAATCATCTCGACGATGAAACGCGTCAATCACCAAAATCATGGGTCACACATGGGGCTATCCGTATGGAGAACCTTCATATGCGTTACCGCCCCGACCTACCGTTCGTTCTACGCGGACTGAACCTGCGAATCAAAAGCGGTGAGAAGTTGGCCGTGGTCGGGCGTACCGGCGCCGGCAAGACATCCATCACGGCTGCCCTGTTCCGTCTTGTCCCGGATGGTCTGGCAGCCGGTCGTATCGAGATCGACGGCACGGACATCTCAACCGTGCCACTTTCTAGCCACAGAGCCTCCCTTTCGGTTATCCCGCAGGACCCGACCCTCTTCAAGGGAACCATCAGGTCGAACCTCGACCCTTTCGGGAACAAGACGGATATGCAGCTATGGTCTGCTCTGCGCCAAGTCGGCATGAAGGGAACATCCAGACCCCCTACAGGAACAGAAAAGTCTGGGTATCCCGAACCAGAAGCTATCGATCTTCAGTTCATGGCGTCTCGGATGCAAAAGGCGCAAAATCCTCGGACGCAAAATGCCGCACTGAACAAAGTCTCGCTTGACTCTGTCGTCGAAGAACAGGGCGCAAACTTCTCTCAGGGGCAAAGACAGCTCCTGGCTCTTGCGCGAGTCCTCGTCCAGGATTCCAAGATTGTCGTCTTTGATGAGGCAACATCAAGCATTGACATGGAGACGGAAATATTCATTCAGAACGCTATGAAGCGCAACTTGAGGGATAAGACTGTTATTGCTATAGCCCATCGTCTTAGAACGATCCTCGACTATGATCGCGTGCTCGTGTTGGACAGGGGCATGATGTTGGAGTGCGACTCCCCATACAACTTATGGAAGCGTAGAGGGACCCAGTTTAGAAGCATGTGTGATAAAAGTGGTATTCAAGCAGTGGACTTTAAACAAGACTCAAAGGGTGATAACAGAAGGAGTAGTTGGTTGATAGAAGTAAGCCAAATCATGGCTCAAATTAGAGGGTAGGCTGAGGATGCTGCGCGTGGCTTATCGTGTACATAAAACTAATATAGACTAAAATGTACTTACATCTAAAATATTCTATCCTAATCTTGATATATAAACATCTTGAACATCTTAAGTAGTAAGTAGGATTATTACTAGTATATAAAGTATTAGCTTCCTTAAACCTTCCTTAACTCCCTAGAAGTAACATTAACTTTAAGCCTAGATTTCTTTAAGGTAGTTATAAAATTCGTAAACTAGTTTTAATTTCATTAATTTCCTATAAATATATATAATAAATATAGGGTCTTGGTTTAAGGGTAAGTAGTAAACAGACTAAGTTATAAGGTATTTATACGAAAACTAAGTTACGCATATTAATAATATATTATATACCTATATTAACTATTTATAAAACCTTAGTGTTATTAAATTAAATACTAAGTAAACACTCTATATTAAAAATATTTTTCTATTATATTAGAAAGTTTAATTACAAATAAACTTAGACTATAAAAAGAAAAGGAGAATAAAAACTAGTTACGTATTACGGAATGTAATATTCTTTATTACTTCTATTCTAATACTATAGTTTCTATAAGAACGGTGACTTTAATCGAAGTATATTTTATATTTATAATTATTATCTAGGTGAACTTTAAATTTCAAAGTAAAGGTAAAGTACATAGTTAGTAAAATACTATTATAAGTATAGTATAATATTAAGTAATTTAGTTTTAATAAGGTATTAGGTTATAATATTATATTTAAGCTAAAAGAAATGCTCGCGCTTAAGTTATAGGATGTAAAACGTATGTTAGTTTATATAAAGTAACTTTTACGTATTAATTAGAGTAAAATAAGTATAAATAAAATTATATTACCCTTTTTATACTAAAGGCTATTTACTTATATAATAATAATGTAATACTACTTATAAGTAACTAAAATATTTTTATTAAAGGCTAGTAAATGTTATTAGTTTAATAGTTATAGTTATTATTATCATTATAATATAGTTTTACTATAAAATATACGATTAAAAATTAATAAAATATTTTATATTATATAAATAATAGGTTTTTATAACTCTTTTATATTTTTAAGAAAGTTATATAAAACTAAGGTAGTTTAACATTTATATTTTTATGTAAAATAGGATAGATAATACTTGATAATTTAAAACATTACATATTAAACATAAATTATAATGGTATTAATTAATAATAATTAGCTACTATATTATATCTTAATAAGGAATAATAATTATTAAGAAGATTAATATTCTTTATACTATAATTAACTAGTAATATTTCTTTTATTTATTTATTTCTCTTTCTTCGTATTATCCTTTCTTAACTCGAGTTATTAGTATTACTTAAGTTAAAATAAGTATTAGCTTTAGCTATAGCTATATTATTCCTTCCCCTCCCCTCCTTTTCCCCCCGCTATTATTCTATTAGGCGTCTTAACTATTAGATTCTTCTTAAACCTATAACCTCTATAGAAAACTTTAATATTTTTATATTTATAGTAATATTTACTCGTAAAAAGTATCTTTATTATCGTAATACATTACTTAACTAGGTAGGAGATCTCGTAGAAAAATAAAGTTATGTTTAAGTTAAGGTATATTAATTAATAGAGTTACTACTTACCTACTCTCTTTATAAAAGGCTAAAGATTACCTTCTTATAATCTTAGGTCTTATATTATAAGTAGCTAACTAGTAGTTTATAAAAATAGTTCCTTCTTTAAAAAGTAAGTATTCTAACTCTATATAGTTAAGTAAAATTATAACGTTTTAAACAGTAAGTTTTAGCTTATACTTATTTATTATCATTTTTATAAGTAAATTGAACTCTTTAATTCTTTTTCTTATTCATTAATTATTTGTATAATTTATTAAAGCTAGTAACTTATAAATAAGCCTTTAATTTTAAATTTATTTTAGCTTATTCTTTAACTTATAACTATACTAGTTAATACTTTAAAAGTTACTTTTTAGTTAGCTAGTTATTTCCTTTAAAACTTTATTACTATAAAGCTTTATTAATAAATCTCTTATACTAGTATTATCCAAAAACTATTAAAACCTATTTATTCCTTTTACTTAAGTAATAAACTAACTTCTTTTTATAATAATAAAACTCTTTTATTTTATTATTATTTTCTCTTATATATATTATTTAAATTCATTATTTATTTTTTATTTAGATTTTACTAAACCTCCTTATCTCCATTCTCTTCTCTTTCTTATAAGTATATACTTTAAAAGGTTATTTATTATTAGTATAGTAGTAGCGAAGTTACCTATAGGAATTCGGAGGTGTATAATTAATAGACCTTAATAGCTAGCTAGCTCTACCTAGTAGCCAGCTACCCTAGATTAGTTAGTAAGATTCTATAGCCTACTTAGCTACCTTTATAGC
>MAVT02000997.1:0-17935 GCA_001702395.2 Diaporthe helianthi | reverse complement strand
GTTACTAAGCTATAGTAGTAATACTAGGTATTATATATAGTAAGGAATACCTTTATAAGGGCCTAGTTAGCTTAAATTATATACTTAAGACCTACCTCTATTATATACTTATAGTTATCCCTAACTACTAGTAGTTTAGCGGTATTTATATTATTAAAGTAGTTATTATTAAGGTTAGCATACTTTAAAGAATAGAAGGTATACTCTTCTTAGTTTATAAGTTTAGTAAAATCCTTAGTATCTCTAAGTATAAAGATAAGTACCTAAGAGGTGTTTTATTAGTAATATTATACCTTAGCTTTAGTTATATAACTTATAGCCTTATATATATCCTTATAATCTTTATATTAGCTATATAGAACTAAGCTATTAATAGGATAATAGTAAATTAAGAGCTAAATAAGGTATCCCTCTTTATAGGCCTCTTTCTACTACTTTAGTATAGTATATAGGTACTACTTATCGAACTTCTCCCTAGTAACTAAAAACTTAATAGTATTAATAAAATATGACTATATAGGGGCTATAATAGTAGCTTCTTAATAGTAATATAGGAGTATTTAAATAATTAGTAGTATAAAGGTAGAGGTTAAGAGATTAAGGGTAATAATAATTTAAGTCTTTATAAGTAAAGTAGTAGTAATATAGTAGAGGAGAAGAAGGAAGGTAATAGGGGAATACTAGTATAATATAGCTATAATAGGGGTAGGTATTTATTAATAGAATATAATAGCCTATATAGAGCATAGGTATAGCCCACTAATACATCGCTAGTATAACTACCTAGCGCTAAGTATAGACTCTTACTATTATTAATAAGTAGAGGTATATAAACTTAGGGGAATACTATTATACTATAGTTAGAGATAACTATAGTTTAAGGGGAGGGTACTATTATAATACCTATTAAGTACTATGGCCTACTATATATAAACGCTATAGCTTTACTGCTAGCCTATAAGTTTATAGTCTTTCCTCCTTTACGCAATAATAAGTTTATAACCTCGACCTACCTACTAGCACTGTGACAGTACTGGGGAAGGGGGATTTTTACTATAATAACGTAGAGTTTAATTATTCCTTAAGAGGAAGGCTTCCCCTTAGGGCTATAGCAACTTAATTTTATAAAAGTTATATAATAGGCTTAAAAGGGTACGTATTAAAGGGCTTATTTTACTTTAGCGTAAAGTCTAGCTAAGAAGGAATTACTTTATAAAGCTATTTTAGGTATACGTTACTTAAAGGCTTTATATAAGGGCTTCGCACGAGGGCTTTATATAAGTAATTACTTCGCTTCGCCTAATTACTTTAAAGGCTTTAATATTACCGTCTTATAAAGGCTTCGTTAGAGTAATTACTTCGTAACGTCGTTACTACTTCGTTAACTACTTTATCGCGACTACTTTATCGCGACTACTTTATCACGACTACTTTAGTAGTTAGGTATATACGTATATAAAAAACCTTATTATATAACTTTTACGCCTAAAATTCAGTTAATATAGCCCTAAGGGGGAGCCTTCCCCCTAAGGGGAAGCCTCCCCCTTAAGGAATAATTAAACTCTAACGTTGCTGGCCCTAATTCCGACCACCCCCTGATTCCGACCACCTCCTCTTTCAACCACCTCTTCGACTTAAGGCTGTTAGTACCGCCACAACTATAAAATCCTCAATAACTATTAGTGTTTCTAATTCTTTGTCTTCGTTGCTTTCCTTAAATACCCGCCCTACCTTAATTTAAGCCCGTTATACCGCCTTAATATCTACAAAAAGCTTATTTGGATTAAGTTATACTTTTTTTTTAAGTTAACCTTGTCGCCTTAATCTAACGTTTTAGCTTTTGATTTTTCTATATAAATATTATAATATTTACATCTTTCTAGTCCTAACTTTTAAGGATTTTCCAAAATAGAAGTCGTTATATAGAGCTAAAGTTCCTCTGCTAAGTATACCTGGCCACTATGCTATATAGCTCTTGCAATCGCCTAGGAGTTAAAAAAAAAGTCCCTTTTAGCTAATAAAAGCACTTATTTATACAAAAATAGCTACTACTTCTTGTAGCAATAACCTTTTTAAGCGATTTTACTTTTTTAACCCAATTATTTTTAATAAAGCGGCTTCTAAGTGCTCTATGCTTAGCTACTAGCTAAAAACTAGTTGCCCGCCAGCTAAAGTAAATATTTAACTTTATAAGAGTCTTTAATCAAGCCTTATAATAGCAATAAAGAAACTATTTCTTTGCTATAACTATAGATAAATTATATCCTTCTTGTTGATTAAAATACTTTTTAAAAGTAGTTTTAAGTAAGCTAAAAACTACTACGTCGAGCGGTTAAAGTATATACAAGGTCGCTACTAGAAGAAATACAATATAAACCTTATTTAAGAAGTATTCCTACATAAAGTTAACTATTATATAGGTATAGTGGCTATTTATTACTAGAAGCCTTTATTCCAATAGGTTTAACGGCGCTATAAGCGAAAAGAAAACTTTCTTAAGCTAGTGGATTACAATAAGCTCTTTTATTCACTCTTTTTTTATAGCTGTAAATTACTAGCTATCGTAGTCCTTAAGGGCAACGGGAAACTACTACTATTAAATGCTTAGTCCTTTAAAAATAATTAAAAGAACTAAAAACTTACTTGTAGCAAATATATACTCTATAAACGAGGTTTACGCTTTTATATTAAAGTTTTTTTAAGAAGATTACTACTATTAAAATAGCTAATTATTAGCGCTTTTTTAAACTTCCCTTTTATAAAACCTTCTTTATTTGCATTCTAGTGGTTAGCTAGCTTAATTAACTTTACAATTAGCAATTGCATAAAATTAAACTACAACCTAATGTTTTTTTTATCGCTGCTTTAAGCCTTTTTGCTTTAACCCGCTAGTATTTACGGCTCTTAAATATAGAGTAACAAAGTAGAAACGCCCTTAGCTACTTCTTCTCTAGTAGAGTAAGCTTGCTAGAGAAGGAGGCTAGCCGCGCTATAAGGGCTCTTGTTTCCTAGCGAGTTAATGCATGCCCTAGACTACTTTAATTTACGAGAAATAGAGCTAATTAGTCTTCCTAATTGTTAGAAAAAAGACAATAAGGCTTATAAAAGGTAAACTAGCTTTGCGCGCTATAGAGACGATTATAGAGTATAGTACGAGGGATATGCTATACCCTAGAGGCTTGCCAAATTAGTATCCCATCCTTAATAGTAATAAGGGCGTTATATATTTTAACTTCTAAATATAGCTTTATAATAACGAGAATGATATCTATGCAAAGTTTGGTATAGAGAAAAAAATCCGTTGTAATGTTATTAAGGGGTATATATAGGGTGGGGGAAGATACGTGCACGCGTGAACGCGGGTGTGGGGCGGTCGGAATTAGGGGGTGGTCGGAATTAGGGCCAGCAACGTTACGTTATTATAATAAAAAACCCTCCTTCCCCGGTACGGTAGTCTTAGATTAAAACCTAATACTACTAGATCTCTAGAGACGATTACGCAACAGTACTTAAGTATACTAGGCAATAGGTAGTAACCCAGGCGATGTAAAGACCAATCCAGTCACCTACTTCGAGAAGCGATTTTGAACTAGCCAAGTCTAAGAGACGGTGATGCATTGAACACAACTCTTGTTCTTTCCGGCACAGTAGTCTTGGTTGACAGCTGACAGAAGATAGACGTAGATCCGAAACACGAAGCCTTGGGTGAATCAACCGCACGGTGTCACTGACAGCGTTCAAGGAGCACAGCAGCTATATCTGGATGCTACCGAGGTAGTAATTAGAGCTTCTTCTTCAGTAGACTACATATAGAGTGTGGTGCAAAGACCGCGGCACGGCTCGCGCTACGGCCCCTCTCACACGCCTCCCCCAGTCCAAACCCCACGCGCTCTTGAACCCCAGCACCGGGGTCAGTTCTCGCCGGGGTGGCGGGAGCCCATCATGCCCGCCCGGGCGTACTGGTATGATATACCCGAGGTCAACAAGTTCTAGCAAGGGTCCCGATCGCCAATGTCGTCGGAGAAAAGGTGTCTTTAAGTACGGAGTAGGGTTGGCTTGCCGACTAGCTACCAAGACAGAACATGGATGCTCCAGGGCTGCTCCTGTATAGGATAATGTCTTGAGGCAGGAACCTCGCCAAGCCACGCAGCCACCGCCCGCCGGACCTGCAGCTCGAGAGCGGCCGGGTCTACACTACAAGCGAACAAGACACCTTTGCCGTGGCGGGCTGATGATATCAAACCGTCAGGACTGGGGATGAGTGCCCAGGCAAATCGCCCCAAAACCTGCGTTGGGCATGCACGTGTAGGTACACAGTCTACACATTAGGTGTGGCGCTAAAGACCCGGATCCGCACTCTGCGACACCATTTTAGCCCAGCCGCAGATAGCACCGATGTCGTCTACCCCAGACTGTGACGCTAGACTCGAGTCTTGTGTGGGGGGTTCGGGGCTATGTCGAATCGCAAGCCTCAAACCAGGTGACAGGTAACAGGACAGATGGGACGTGCGTTGCATAGGATGGCCGGTCTACACGTGTAGCATACATGATGAATTCTTCCCGCCGCATTGGATCTGGGGTCGAGAGACGGCGAGTGCAAGGAGGGTAGCGGGGAAGGAGATGGTGGGTGGTAATCCGAGAGGGAGCGGGGGATTCACACAAGAAGTCTGGGGAATGGGCTGATGGTTGCGTCTGTTCAACCGCCCTCCAAGACTCTTGAACCTGGCAGCCTGGATTGCTTGATGTTAACCGAATGGCACGCCCGTCTTTTCTTAGCCTCTCCTCAAGCGCCCTCTTTTCCCCGGCGGAACCGCACCCGGACGTGATTCGCGCTGGCGGAGGCGGGAGGCGGAGGGAATTAACTCGATACTGTCAGGGTGCACGGGTGCTTCCAAGGCGTGTGTGCATGCGTGATGTCGCCTGTGGGGGCCCTGGACGTGTCGAACAGCCAGGCAGCTAAGCCGATAAGCTGCTCAGCTGGTGTTGCATGCTTCCGCTCGTCCATGATCCGCATATCCTTTGCTCCAGCCTCGCAGGAAAACAGGGACATGTGCTGGAGGCGGCGGTGGGGAAGTGGGAGGGCGATGCCCCATATTGTGGGCACGGTTGGGGAATAGGTTTGGTGTGACTTTGCTTCCCCATGGGGTGGAACCGGCATGCCCTGGCAGCCTGGCCAGCTAGCCAGCCCAGAGCGGTGCAAGTATGGTGCAAGCTTGTTCAACCGGGCTGCCGGGAAAGCCCAGCCATTTTGGGCCTCACTCGATTGTGTCGTGTGCACGCGATAGATGTCGACCAGCCATTTTTGCAGGTGAATTGCACATTCGCTCTGCACCGAGACTCCAAATACACCAAATACAGGTAGCTGGTTTCATTGACTCCTGAAGTCCGGCAATCTTGGACGTGGGAATGGGCGATAAATGTTAGATGCCGAAACTGGCACTGGCCACGTAACAGCCGTGTAGTCCCACAATTGATTGTCGCCTTGGATCTGCCAAACCGCGCAGTTGGTCTAACCTGGCTGCCCAAATCTGGCTGCACATGTGTCCTGAGTCTGGATAATCTGTACACAGTGTTTGATACTGAGCCGCTGCCACGGCAACCTGTCAATCACGAGTACACGTGTAAGTAAGCTATCGGGGATGCGTCAGTCCAGTCGAGGTCGTAGGTCGAAGAGGGGCTGAGGGGTTGCAGGCTCCCACCGCAGCCCGCAGCCCATGGAGATCTTATGGAATGATGCAGCTTGCCACCACACCACAGACACGTTGCTGCTCAGCACCACGTCTTACTGTGGTGAACATATAAATCGCTCAAGCGAGGAAAGGAGCGAGAGCAGTTGATGTTTTGAATGAGGCGAGGGGGGCCAGAAAATATTTGCTGCGAAAACACGCCACGGCTGCTGATGATCTCAGTAAGTACCTAGGTAGACGAACAATGGCAGGAACAGAACAGAGAGATCAAGCCACATCCCACTCTGAAGTGAAGAGGGTCCACCCACGCTTCACCTTTCCCTTTGTCAAGTCTTAAACGGGCTGCTGCAGGGGTGGTTGATTGGCCCCTTCCGCCGTTGACAGCGGGGGGGCTGGACTTTTGGGCAGACTGGGCCCTCCCAATCCCGAAGCATCCATCCCCACCTCTCGCTCCTAAAACATCCGCCTGTCACCCGAATGGGCTAATTGTCGCCAGCATCTGCTGCTAGTCTGATTTCTCGGAGCCGCATCGAAACGCCACGGCCATCCTCACTCGCAACGGCAGGTCAATAAACTTCCAAGGTTGACCTGTACGGAGTATCTTCCATGGCAGTCCCAGCGTCACGGCCCATCTGCGGCTCCGCCAGTCCGGCTCGCATGGCCGCCTCCCGCGCTAGGACAACCGCCGCCTGCACGCTGTGTTACATTCCCCGACGAACATGCGGCCCCGCGCGTCTGTGCCTCACTCAGGTTCGTGCATTTGAGTTGCGGCAGGCCGTTTGAGCTGAACATTGAAGCTATCCACAACATCGGACAGACGGTCCATTCTCAGTTCAGACGGAGCTTCAAAAGGGTTGCAGACGACAAGAAAGACAGGCAGGCTATCAATGATGACAGCCACCATTTGCTGCGAGCCTTTGGCCCGGAGCTGAGCTGGGTTGTGTGCATGCAACACCGTCTGCATGCATCTCTGGAATCGACGGGTAGATGCACGATGCACTTGGGAGCAACGAACTGACTGTACACTACATGCCTGTCCATTTTCTTCTGCACTACACTAGAATCCCAGCAGCCTGGTACCAACGTCGGCCGAGCCCCAGCAAAAAAAGAAACGCCCAGGAGAGCATCCGCGGGCATGGCCTGACACCACCACGCCGTACCATGCCATGGTCCCCGTCGCCGGTGCAGCATGGTGGTGGGTTGGGTATGTGTTTGAGAGGACAACGACACCAGCGATGGTCTGTGCAATTGCATCTTGCAGAATTTTGCACACTCTCGGCAGTTTTGCATTGCACAAGGTCGAGTGGGTCTGCAAGGTTTTGTGGATACCTCGATTTTGGTAGGTCTGCTCTGCAAAGTTGATGTACTTTTTAGCACATAGTGCCCAGTTAATTGCCCCAACATGGCGTTCCGGGCCACAAGTTGTGGAAAGACGAGAGTTGGATGGCAAAACCTGACCGCCTTCTATTTTAGGTCTAGGACCCACCTCTTTTAGGCTTAGCGTGTTTTGCCATTTCTTTCCGTGTGCCCCTATGTAATTACGGATTTCTTGCAGTTAGGTGCCCGGCCCCAGCCATCGCTGAACGACACGGCATGGCAGAGCAGCAGGGCTGGGGCAGGGATCCCCTGCGGGCTGGGCAGAGGGAACGGATGAGGTGACTTCTGACAGTGGCCCTTCCCGGAAGCCAAGAGGGCCCCACCTAAGCGTGGGAATCGTACGACGCAGACGTGCAAAAATGGCCGGGCTCGAGTTTCGTTACGGTACGGAGTAGATCAGCATCACCAGATCGCCCCGGGGACATGGCAGCGGGATTTCTCCGGTGGCCTCGTTTTACTGCGCTCAGTTCCCCGGCGAGCGCCACCTCGTCGGGACCTCCCACCTCTCTTCCTCGCCTTTCCAAGTGTTGCACAGAGAAAGAAACCTGAGCTGCCATACCGTACCGTACCGCACCGTACAGTACTCGGTACTACATACATCTGACCCGCATCGGAATTCTGGGTCGCACTGCATCCACTGCAAGCTGCATGCAACCAGCCGAGCAAGAGGCAGGGAATTCCCAGACCGAGACCCAGCGGAAGCAGGCCCCAGAGAGCCCAGAACCCAGAACCCAGAACCCAGACATACCTACACGTGTAAGTACCTACTACCTACCTAGGTAGGATCGTCATACTTGCACAGTAGGTGCTTCAAACAGCATTCTCCAACCAGGAGGGAACAAGTGCACCAGTGGCACCGGTGACAACAGTGACACGGCGGTCCAAGCAAAGCAAGCCTAAGGCCCTAAGCTAGAGAGAGCCCAGCCCGGCCCCGAGCGGTACCACAAACAGCCCTCACAACGCCTGCATGCATCATGTATCCAGCTCGAGCTTCCCGCCTATTAGCTCCCCTGCCAACCCTGTCGTCTAAGACCTCCTCCTCCTTGACCTCCTCCTCCTTGACCTCCTCCTCCTCCTCCTCGGCTGTGCTGGCCACCACCATCAAACCTGCGACCTTTACAGCGCGCCTTCCCCACCTTGCTCTCAGACAGCAGAGATATAAATCTGTCCAAGCTCTCCAGTCTCATTGTCTGCTTTCGACCTATTCTCTCATCATCCATCCACACAATAACTACATCCCTAAGAATATCAAGCCCTTCCTAAACCTTGGGAACCACTCTGCAGCTTTCACACACCAGCACCACCACCACCACCACGGTTCTGATATCACCGTCACCTTGTCAACTCACGACATCTACACTTCACCACACACAAACAAAATGGGTATCGAAATTCCAACTGAGCAGTGGGCGCAGGTCTGCAAGCAGGTCGGTGGACGTAAGTTTGACCCCGTCCAGCAATGACTAACTAGTTTCCCCTCCATGCTAGCACCTCCACGCCCCTCCACCAGTCGGTTCCCTCTCCCTTGTGCACATCTCCAAACCACAACTCTCTCTCGCTTCTCCGAACAGACCCAGGCTCTAACACAATCTGCAGCTCTTGAGTACAAGAAGATTCCCGTTCCCAAGCCCGGCCCCGATGAGGTCCTGGTCAACGTCAAGTTCTCGGGTGTATGCCACACCGACCTGCACGCCATGAAGGGCGACTGGCCCTTGCCCGTCAAGATGCCCCTTGTCGGTGGCCACGAAGGTGCCGGTGTTGTCGTCGCCAAGGGCGAACTTGTCACTGACCTGAAGGAGGGCGACGAGGTCGGCATCAAGTGGCTCAATGGCTCCTGCCTGTCCTGCTCCTTTTGCATGACCGCCGACGAGCCCCTCTGTGCTGACGCCCAGCTCTCCGGCTACACCGTTGACGGCTCCTTCCAGCAATACGCTGTCGCCAAGGCCGCCCACGTAGCCCGCATCCCCAAGGGCGTGAGCCTCGAGGCCGTCGCACCCGTCCTGTGCGCCGGTATCACCGTCTACAAGGGAATCAAGGAGTCTGGTGTCCGCCCTGGTCAGTGGATCGCCATCGCCGGTGCCGGTGGTGGCCTGGGCAACATGGCCCTGCAGTACTGCAAGGCCATGGGCATCCACACCGTCGCCATCGACGGCGGAGAGGAGAAAGGCAAGGCCACCAAGGCGCTGGGCGCCTCCGCCTACGTCGACTTCTTCACCTCCAAGGACCTCGTCGCCGATGTCAAGGCCGCCACCCCCGACGGCCTGGGCCCCCACGCCTCCATCCTGCTTGCCGTCTCCGAAAAGCCTTTCCAGCAGGCCTCCGACTACGTCCGCCCCCGCGGCACCGTCGTCTGCATCGGTCTGCCCGCCGGCGCCCGCATCTCCGCTCCTGTATTTGAGACCGTCGTCCGCATGATCACCATCAAGGGCTCGTATGTCGGCAACCGACAGGACACTCAGGAGGCGCTCGACTTCTTCGCCCGAGGCCTCGTCAACGCCCCTTTCAAGACTGTCGGCCTCTCGGAGCTGCAGAGCGTGTTCGACAAGATGTCCGAGGGCACCATTGTCGGTCGCTATGTCGTTGACACCAGCCGATAAGCGCTTGGACGCGTCTTCACATACCTGGCCTCTCTGCTTAAGGTGCAGGTAGGATCGCAAAAGGAACTGGAGTTGTTTTGAATTGGGATCTGGGTTTACTTTCTGGGAAGGGTGGTCTTGGGTTTTTTTTTCTCTCTCTCTCGCGAGTTTTCGACGAACTGTACATAAATCCCAAACAAGAAAAGGGCAGATACCATTGTTGTTGGTGGGGGTGGGGCATGAGATGTGAGTTGTTTTATCGATAATGACTGGGAATGAGAGAAATAATAACTGAAGCGCTTGCATTGACATGTAACGTGTGTGACATGAAGAGGTGCAGATTCTCTTCGGAACAGATATTGCCGTCTTTATCCTCAAAATTAAAAAGAAAATAATATCGCGATCGATGGCAGGCATTGATGTGGTCCTTCACCACGTTTTCCAACCCAGTCGCTGCGTTCCATTGCAGCCTGAAAACTTGTCCTTTTGTCTGCATCCATTAGCAAGAAATGGAGCGCTTCTGTCGCCCACCAATCTTACTTGGGATCCTTAGGTATACAGTAATACTATCGGGGCATACTCAAGACAGGATTCTTGGTCAATACCATGCCTAACCTTCTTTATCCTATGTCTATCCAAGGTTGGGTGAGGTCTGCACATACTAATTTAAGTTTGGTCCACTTGAGCAACCCCCCATCAATCACAGCGGTCCAAAATGGGACCGCCTATTGGTTTGGACGTAGAATTTGTGCCTTACTATCCGGGGTTTCCAGCACTTGAGCAGTCATCTATTTTCGTGGACCAAGCTGGGAGCCAAGGACCATACATTTCGGACCATGTAAGAGCCTTATATAAAATTGTGTCGAATTTTCGTATATCTCATAGCACTTCGACACTGATAGTAACCTTCCAAAATTAACGTGGTCTTGAAGCTCGTTGCAGGTTCGGCAGCCTGCTGTGCTGACAGCCTTCACGGGGGCTTCTCTAATTCCGTGATTTTGTTAGACACCTTAGGAATTTTATCGGTACACAGAACCTTAAAAGGTAAGTAAAGTTGGTGAGCTAATTTCAACTTGGGATTAATTTCAGCGCTACGAGTATCACTTGGGCGAGGATTACCAAGACTGGATCATTCAACGTTGGACTCTTACTGTAATCAACACAAGTCCGTGCTGTTTCAAATTCTGGGGCATTACGATTTCGTTGTTGGGCCGAGCGGCAAGTTCGTGCTTAGAAAAGTATACCGTTCAATTGAACCAGACTCTCCATTCCGCCCTCCAGAGCTAACCTAATAGCTTCCGCAATTCCCTTGGAATTTTGTCAATGGCCATCTTATTGTCTAGCGCACGCCCAAATAGATCAGCCACCTGTTCCTCTTCTTCGAGCGCCATGGCCTGATCTCTAGGCTGTGTCCCGATGATCCGGGACCGGTTAAAGTCCATCACAAACACCTCTTCCACTCCCGAATCTCCCCGTTTCCGAGTAAAGATATTTCCGAATCCAATGCGTGGCCACAAAGCACGGACGACAAAGTCCCCGTGCACCACGTTGCGCGCGTGTAGCTCGTGGATAATCTGTCGGATCTTCCCGGCCAACCTGTCGTTGAGTTTGTCTAGAGTAAGAGGCGTAGCATCGGGCATGTACTCGAGGAGAAGGGACTGGCGCTGCTTTGCTCCAGCAGTCGGCGGCCTGTTCTGTGGGCAAGGACGGATCCAATCCCCCCCAGACTGGAGTGGTGCTGAGGTGTCTGGCAATCCTAGCCGGCCGAAACAGAAAGGCCACGCCGAGGGCGGCGTATCGTAGGACGAGAGGACTGCCCAGGCGCCTTCTGGGTCAACTGCTGTAGTCAGGTGCCGCTGTAGCTCGGTATAATACGCTGCCACTTCTCTCTGGAAGAGCCTGTTGTGGAACTCGTTCGGTGGGAACTGCCGTGGTTGGTCAATGCAAGGACGATTCTCATTATCTAGGTATACCTAGAGATCTTACAGTTTTCAGTACGCATGTGACAGTCTGGTCGGCCAGGGCTGGGGCAGACTGCTCGTGTTTGACCTCTCTTCGCCGACACTCGACGAGGTAGACGTTGGAACGTTTCCCCTCGCCATCTTGTATGGTTTGGAGTATTTTGAGCTCTAATAAACCGCCCAGGTGATGGATGATATCCGGTTCGGACATCTTTCTTTTTCGAGCCATTTGGGCAGACGGCTCTGTCAAAAGCCCTTGTTCATAGGACTCAGCTTGGCGTCTTGGTACCGCGTCGTACTTGGAAGCCGTGTTTGAACGTGACTTTTGGACCACAAACAGGTTGGGAGTCAGGCTCGAGGTTGGCCATGGGGTGAAAGGAAGATGGGTCAGGTGGCCTCAGAGACTGTACCATGGGTCTAGGCTACATTAGGGTATTACGCGGAGTTGGGGCTAGCATCCTTCCATGGGATGTTTCCCGACTTTTGTCTGCGGCATTCTACCAACATGAACAAGAGCAGTAGCTCGAGCCCAATTCGGCAGGTGGTACTGAGACGGAGTCATAATCAGCAGCACTTGAGCGTTCTGAGGAATAAATGTGCGTTATTTTGATATCTGATCAACCTGACCAGCTGTTGCTTAGGTATACATAATACCAAGCATCAGTTTTGCCACGATTTGGCCGTCAAGCTCGAGTAACATTGCCTTCCAGACATCCCTGCTTTATATTGGGAGGCCGCGATGCCTCACTTTTGATTCTCGTCGTGGACGGACAGTCCCTTAGAATATCTCTGCACAGGGGTTGAAGTGAATATTTACAATAGGCCATGCCGGAAGAAACTATCTTTGGTACATAGGTAGAGTACCGCACGAGACATACTCATATTATGATATCGCTCCAAGGCTTTCACGTCGCGATCGAATTTTCATTCAATGTCTCTCCGCCTACTTAAGGGCATCATCTCCAATCCCCTGGACCAAGGTCTACCGGCTTTCCACTGCGAACATCCTCCATAATCTGCTCAATATTCCACTCCTCATACTTGTACCCCGGAGGATAATTAGGCGGGATACTGTCGTCCTCATCAAACGGAATGCCCTTCTTCATGCTCTCAACAACCTGATCGTAGTTCTCATAAGCATAAGCCTCCGAGTCGTGATCAAAAACCCAACTCGGCAGCTGCGGCTGCGCCCGCCGCGGGTCCAGCTTGACCTTTGTCCAGTCCGTGTCCTGCAGCAGCTCGGCGTTGCTGAACCCCAGCTTCTGCGCGCATGCGTTGCGGACGAACCGCAGCCGGACGTGTGCGCGGACAGACTGCGGGAGATTGTCCTTGCCGCCGAGCTGCAGGCACGTCGCGAGAGAGACGGCGTCCTCGATGGCCTGGGTCGCGCCGTTACCCGATGCCGGGAGGAACGAGTGCGCGGCGTCCCCGATCTGTATGACGCGGGCCTGAGGAGAGGCCCATTTCGGTTGCGGGTTGCGCCAGAAGAGCTCGAAGTTGACGATCGTCTTTGAGGGTGTGAGTGCGATCAGTTGTTTGAGTATTGGGGCCCAGGGCTTGGGGCCAACGCCTTTGTCTATGTTGGCGAGGACTTCATCGGCTTCTACTGTGTTGCGCCATGACTCCTCCTCGGAGCCGGTGACCTGATTGTTTAATGAAGATGAGTATTTGTTTGGTAGGGAGGGAGATCCAGCAAGGAGATATGCTCACATCATGGTTTACAATCCAGACGATTGTCTCGGGACGGGTCAAAACAAGACCATAGGCACCTGGACTGCTCGAAATTAGTCCTCTTGCTCATCAAATACGTTTTCCGTCAACTTACGCCAGCCATGTCCTAATAATTGGCTCATCGCCAGTTTCACCATCAATCGTTTTGAAGAACTTCTTCACTTCTGGGCTTTTGTCCAGATGGTGCTTCGGGACGGCAGCTCGCCACATGGCTCTGCCAGAGCTAATGGCTCTAACCTGGCTGCCTATGAGGATATGGCTTTTGGACCCAACGCCATCAGCCGCAATAACAACGTCTGCCTCAAACTTTTCTCCTTGTTCAGTCACCACACCTGCTATCTGACGCTGTTCGTCCTCGAAATACTCGACGACACGCTTCCCAAACTGGATGTCTACCCCCAACCGCTCGGCCTGTTCTAGAAACATCTTGTAAACGAGAGGCCGCATCTGAAAGGTTCCTGGGGGTGTCTCGGGGTCGAGACCCGTATCACGCAGGCGGTCGGCGACTTTCAGAGGCGGAATCATGTGTGTACCATCGTGTTTGAACGTCTCGATCCACAAATTATGCAATGAAATTGTAGTGTAGTCCTTTGCCATTTCAGGCCAGTGTTTGAAGAACCTTGTTGCGCTCAACCCCATGAAATACATGTCCCCTGAGAAACAATCAGCGGGAGTTTCTCTTAGTAATAATGACTTGGTGAAACCAAATCAGAATTCCCATGTCTTTGTTCCCAGATACACTTACCAATGGTGTTAATACCTGCATTCCGCTCCAAACACGCGCACATTATGCCCTTTACGAATGCACTCAATTGCCGCTGTTAGACCTGCGAGGCCGGTGCCGATGATAAGCACATCGATCCCGGTTGATGCGTATGAGCCGACAGGCTTGCTTTCCATTGAAAAAGTCATGGCGATTTCTGGTCTGGAGCTGTTGCTCAAGACCCAGGGACCTGGGTAATGATAATGGTGGACGTTACAAGTAGTGCCTACCTAAGTAGGTTCTGGGTGCTGTCACGCAACAAACTTGGGATGCCGCTAGGAGAATCGGCAATTGATTGCTGTGCACAACCCTTGACAAGCAAGATTCCGAGATTTGATAAGGCCAGGTCCTCAAGTTTCGATCCTGGTCAAGGTTCAAATTCCGGAGATATTGATATGGGATAGAAATGTGACATTGCCCGAAAAAGTCAGCTTTCGGTCCCGGAACACGGTCCCGGAACAGAGCCACTGAAGCAAACCGCTCTACCAGGCCAAAAACGGGGAATTTCTCTCCGGGACCAAAAGCAGACCCGCAAGATTCTTGGAAGCGAGAATTCGAGTCATCCGAGAGTCCGAAAGAGCGCCACGGCTATGCGGCGTGAAGCGCAACTCACGCTGACGTGAGAAGGGTGCCCAGGTGGAGGGTTTCAATGTGTGTTTACTAGATATGGGAAGACCACTAATCCATCGGGTAGAGCTCAATGCCTGATCTGGTAATAATCTGAGCTTGAATTTCTATTCGCCTCAGATAAGGTGTGCAACGCGCAAAACGATGTCTTGAGTACAGTGTCATGGATGTGTGTGTGGAGCAACGCTCACGGTCCCTGTGGATAGTAAGCAGTAGTTCCTGAGTCGAAGACGCCTTCGCCATGATAGAGCACTTGAGCTGATGTTGAGGTAGGAAGGAACTGAAATTCCAGAGATTACCAGCGTCCATGTTGCGAAGCCCTCTTAGTGAAATTCACAGCTCAAACGGATGCCTCGCATGATTCAAAATTTTCACTTCTCTCTTGGCAACTGATTCCAATTCCGTGCTGTCCTCTCTTCGAACATCTTACCGCGTTCTTCTCGGCGGCGATCTCGTATTATTTTTGGTTATTAGAAGTAGCGATGCAAACCATAAATCCCACCGCTATCTGCTTAGCCATCGTCGGCGTTACTATTGCCCAGCTTGTGAAGCTATTCAGGCAAGCCAATGATCCCAAAGGGGTTCCAGGACCAATCCTGTTGCCGTATATCGGCCGCATCCATGATCTTCCAATACAGTATATGTGGATTAAGTTCAAGGAGTGGGCGGATGAGTATGCTGTTAATGGATTCTATAGGACTGAGATGCTTGGTGCCAAGTTCCTTGTTGTCTCGGACGAGAAAGTTGCTGAAGAACTTTTCGTGAAGAGGGCCAAGTTCAACTCGGATCGCCCTGCCATAAGGTCTTTGTTTGACCCAAAGAGCACTTTCGGTTCCATGGAATATCTGCCGCTTATGGGGAAGAATGGTATGCGCTCCTCTTGATGGGGCCAGATTTGCTGCTAATAATTTTTATATAGAATATTGGGCTCGGCAGAGACGACTTGCACATGCATATCTAACAGATGCGGCCAACACACAGTACCGTGACTTGCTCTGTCACAAGTCAAAACGCTGGCTTGCTAGACTGATTGAGAACCCGGATGATTTCGCTTCTTCTCTTGAGGATATGGCATCCAAGATAACATGCCAGCTCACATGGGACGACCCCAACGTGAGTGAGGATTTGACCAAGAGTGCCTGGAAGCTTCTGACGCAGATATCCCCGGCCGGACCAATCACCAACATCTTGACGCCGTTGTGGGATTTGCCCTGGCTGCTGAATCCATGGAAACAGGCGGAGCGAAGGCGCCACGAAGAGTTGCAGGCTTGGTGGATGGAGAGACTCATTACCACCCGCCAGGGGATGGAGAAAGGCGAGCAGCGCCCGTGCTACACCAAAGACTTCCTCGAGAAAGGAAACAAGGCGTACGGCATTTCGGGTGATTACGAGGCATCTTCAGCCTTTGGAATGCTCGCACTGGTAGGCATTTTCACCGTTGCTGGGCCGCTCGGATTCTACTTGATCGCGATGGTACATCATCCAGATTGGCAGGCGAGAGTCCAGAGAGAAGTGGATGAGGTCTGCAATGGACGTCCGCCCACTCTTGACGACAGAGCAAATCTGCCCGTCTTGCGCGCTTGCATCAAGGAGACGATGAGATGGAGACCCAATGTACCAACAGGTATGTATTGAACCAATAGACGGATTGAGTCAAATTGATTCTTTTGCTGATGAGCACGCAATGCTTTACCAAACGAACGCCCAGCGAGAATATTGTCCAGCGTCTGATTTTGGGAAGAGCGTATTAAGATCTCGGGCGGTCCAAAGACTGATAGGTGTGGAGTCTCAAAAGAGGACTTTTAGTCTTTGATAGGAAATGTAATTAGATTATGTATATCGCCAAGTCAGACCGATAAGCTATCGGTTACCTGCCTAAGTTCCTAGATCGTTGGTTTCTTACCTGTCCCAGTGTGTCCCTGAAAAGACGATAGTGCTGACGTGACCTGCAAAGTTGGACATGGCCCGGCAACGTGTATTCCTACCATGAGATAGCACGGATATAGGGCGTTGCTTCTGTATCGACTTCGTTCGAGGTACTTCATCAGGTGTCTCGAATAGTCTCTATTTTCTGTAACCGACTGGTGGCCTTTATGTTGCCTGATATTATCTCAGGGAACCGCAAGGTCGCTATGAGCACGAGAGAGGAACCATCTTACTGGGATTTATTGTGAGACCAGAATCTCTGTAAATCACCTACAGCCATGAGGATGGCACCTCTGCCGTGGCACTCATTCGAACTTGGTACGATCTGCTAGTACTACATACAGCCCACAGATGTGCAAAAAAAGCTGTTGTTCATTCAAATAAAATATAGGAGAAGTCCTCAAAAAGTGAACATAGCGTACTTGTGTTACACTAAGCCCGAGGGATCTTCCATGAGGTCTTCAGTTTGATGGCTACGAATCGGCCACTGGGTCCGCCACGCCACATGATCCCCGGTCCGTTTACCGACGAATAGGCTTAATTACACAGCGACGCAGACATAGTATTCACGCCACAGCGACTTGCAGTCCGTGCCGATATTTGGAATCAATCTGTAAAAGTTTGCGGACGAGACCCCAAAATGTCGAATTATTGCATCACAAGTGTTCCCACTGGCGACCTTGTGCCATGTTTTACATCCACAAGTCGCTACAGGCTGAGTTTGAGTGGGAGCACTAGGATTGCACGTGTTGGCAGGCGGAGTGGTGGTGGTTGCGGCTGGCGGTGGAGTCGGCGTTCTTATGATACCTCGAATTGAAATTCTCGAAGGTCAAATTCCGTCCCAGTGAATAAAATATGGTCCGTAGCAAATGTATTGTCACTCGTGACGCTTTCACTCACCAACACAGTAAAAGTATACCCGGAATAGTTGGAAGCATTTACTTCCTACGACTAGACTCCAGCTCAGGAACTGCGCCAGGTGAACGTACCGTACGCACGGATCCACAATATTTTGACATGTGTCACCAGATTGTGGAAGGCAGTACTTGTAACAGGTGCCAATGATTCCATCTTGGGTGCACATGTGGGCGAGGGCCAGGTGGGCGCCGTGATGGTGGGAGCAGGGGAAGTGGTCGTGGGCCTCGACGTCGGTGTGCCAGGCACGCCGACGCAGTAATAGTAACCCAACCAGAGTCAACGGCAGTCAGATTAAGTAGTATTATTCTTAATCCATAGACGACCTAAAGGCGTACAGTCCCTTTATATAGTAGTAAACGCTTAGAGACC
>MAVT02000996.1:0-17955 GCA_001702395.2 Diaporthe helianthi | reverse complement strand
AACTACAAAACTACAAAACTACAAAACTACAAAACTACAAAACTACAAAACTATATGTAGTTTGTAGTAATTACTACAAACTACAAATTTGTAGTAAATTTTGTTATAACTCTAGGTCTATTATTATAATTTATATAAAACATACTATTACCTATAAATCTTACCCTTATCTACCCCTATTAGCAATCTAACCCTAGTTAGCCTTAATTAGTATATTAGACTATATTTAGGCTACTAAAGGGTTAGCTCCTATAGCTAAATTCTTACTAATTGTACCTAAAATCTATGTAATAGTCTTTTTATTTCTACTTCTTTCTACTCTTTTAAATTATTTTTATTATTATATTAGTATAATATTCTAAGTAAAAATGAATATACTATAATTACTTACATTCCCTTGTAATTTCAAGTAATATAGCCTAGTTTTCTATATCTAAAGTAAAGGCTTTACTTAAACTTTATTATATATACTAAGGCTAATGTTATTAAGTTAGTAGGGATTAAAGTAACTAGAATAAATTTTAGTTTAAAGAACCTAAAAACCCTATATAAAAGAGTATAACATTGATTATATTAGTCTAACTAGTCCTTTACTTCTATCTTCTTCCTAGTACTATTATTAAGTGTAGTAATTAATGATATAATCTTAATATATAAAGGCTAAGAGTTAGCTTTTATATTAAAAAGGATAGAATTAAATATATAAAAAAGGTATCTAAGGTATCTATTTATCTAATTCTTATTAAGTATTACTTTACCTTCTTAAGGTTATTTAAACCTTTATAAGTAAACTTTACAGTATAAATTAAGGAAGCTGTGCTAAATTTACTAAAGCCTATATTACTAGAATCTTCTAAATATATTATAAATGCTTCTAATATATTAGCCAGACTGGGATTATTCGATTTTAAGGCTAGCTATATATAAATTTAGTATAACTATGTATATTCTAAACTAATTACTATAGGATTAATTATTACTTTAGCTTATATCTTAATCTACTAGGTATTAAAGTCAAGTTTACCTTATAAAGTAGGGCATTAGGTAGGTAAGTATATACGAAGTAAGGGAATTTAGATATTTTAGTGTAGGAAGAATAGTAGTACTCTTTTAACTAGTAGGGTAAAAAGAGGATTATTTAAAATATAATAGAGTTTATGATAAAAGCTAAGGAAACTATATAGATTAACTAGAAAATAAACGATAAGGAGGAAGACTAGCTACCCCTAGGTAGTACCTTAGAAAACGACTATAAATATATAAAGTTCGGCTAAGTTAGCTAAATCTTAGCCTTTAGGCTAACCTTATTATATATATAGCTATACTCTTATATTATATATATAAAGCTAAGGAGTATTACTTTTCATATCACTATTAAATAGAATTATTATTATAAGTAGCTTAAGAGCTAATAACTAGTAAACTAGTTATATAGTAAAACTAAATAATTTTATAAGATAGAAGGTATTATTAAAAAGAAACTTATAAAGAAAATCTAAGCTAAAAGCCTTTTTTATTACTATTAAGAAATATAACTTTATAAACTTTTGAAAATTTAATTAACTTTAAGTTTCTTAAAAAAGGCTAATATATTTTAAGATATAATCTTTTGATCTTTTTAAGCTAAACCCTAACTTTGAAAAAGTTGAAATATAATTTCTAATAAATTATAAAGTAAAATTTTATAAAAAGAATACTATTTTTAAGAAATGAAATAAAATAAACTATAAAATTAAAAATTAAGTAATGTAAAGATTACTTTTATATTTTTCTATTCGTAGTTTATAGATTTATTATTAAGATATAAAGATTATTAAGTATGTTTAAACTATATTAAATAATAATAATAATAGTAAAAAAGGATAAAGAAATATACTTTTAAAGAGCAACTACTACTCTATATATAAAGACGTTAAAGTTTTTATATAAGGGCTATAGGCGTTTAGAAAAGAATCTAATAACGAAGACGCCTAATATACTAATAGTAGGGGGAAATAAAGCTAAAGTTAAAGCTTAAATAGACTTAAATGAAAGAATAAAAGTAATATTAAATGTATTTCTTTAAAGTAAGTAAAGTACTAATATAAAGTTTTTAAGGTTATTAAAGACTTTATATATAGGTTATAAGCTAGGGGAGATTTAGATATATGTGAAGCTAAATAAATAGTAGAGAGGAAGAACATAGTATAACTAAAGCTATAGTAACCTCAAATCACTCGTGGAAACACTAGCTGTATACTAATATAGGATGTATGACTATCGTGTAAAAGCGACCTCTGACGTCCCTGCTAGTGGAGACGACGAAATGATCCATCGCGGGCAAGACTGTGTTGACGATGGCGCATTGAATACAAACGATCATCCGCTATAACCGAATGTGTGTATGCACCGGGGCCAAATCATCGAGTTCGGCACGCCGAGGGAACTTTGGAAGCTGGGTGACGTGTTTAGGGGCATGAGTGAGAGGAGTGGCATTGAATGTTGAGGAGTTAACATTTAAACCGAGGTCGCAAGTCCATGCCCCGACCCAGCAGTCTCCACGTTTTGTTACCTAGGTATAGAGTCGCAGGTCAGTTGCTATGCTTTTTGTTTCACTTGTTTTCTCGACTGACTGATCATGACAGTGGTGATGATGTTAGCAAGGGACAGGCTTGGTATAGGGGCACTCCTGACGGCATTAAATACCTGTCTAGGTACCTAGGTAGGTAGGCGTTAGTTGTTGTTGAGTTTATGACTCGGCTATAGAGGGAAAGTAGATTCGCGCCTATCCCCCCATCGAGGATGCTAGGTATCTCTCTAGCCAGGGCAACACCTGGGCAGTTCTGTTGTGTGTGCCAGAGGCTGCTAGTGTTTTGCAGGAGTCTGAATTGGAAGATGAAGCCGAAATTGAGGCTCTGTTTTGTTACCACGGCATGTCTTAGCAGAGGTCATACATACTTGCAACCCGCGATTGTTCAGTCTAATGCCCTCCGTGTAGAGCAGCGCAGGGGCGAGCGTTGGTTCGAGTTGGTGCAGGCGTCACCGTCACCCGTGAATACAAGGCACAGTCATAACTGAGCATGAGCATTCATGGCTGGTGAAGACGCTGCTCTTGACGCTGCTCTTGTGTTGGTTTGCTTGTTCAGAACGGCAGAATTCTCATGCGGTCAGTCGAAATGGTCCGCTATCCGGCCGCAGGACTGTCTAGTCTGTATTATTGATAGAGCTTCCGGGCTTCGCTCTGCATTGTTTACTCCGTTGACATCGTCATTATTTCTAAATAGTCCTTCCAATCCACCGGTTTGCGTTGGGCAACGTTGGTAGCCCATAACACTAAGTCTGACCCGAGAGCTCAGGACGTTGATCCGTTCTTGGTAAAGGATTCAATGATACCATCGAATCGACAACGGGTGTCACTGGCCAGCCCGGCGATGGTGTCTTGGATGGGCTGGCTGAGTTTGAACCTTGATCGGGTAAAGAGGTCGGTTTCTGGCTAGCCTGCGCATTTGGTGGCAGCCCGACATCTAGAGTTCAAGTCTAGCCCTACACAGCTTTTAGAGTTGCGCAGCCACGCGCCTCCGGAATCTGTACTTGGTGGAATTAAGGGAACATTGAACCCCCTCCACCCTTTTCCACCGAGCATTTTGTTGTTAGGTTCATCCGTGCTGTGGGTGGACAAGTACCGGTACAGTCCATCAGTCGGACGTTGCTTAGCAATATTGTTCAGCGACTTCTCTGGAAGATTGGCTAGTATTTGACGATGACTATCTACATATGTATGCAGCCGATCAAGCAGATTAATTTGATCAGCAGAATCCGGGCTCTCATGGAGGTCGGCAGCCTTGTCTCCAGCCAGGGGCCTGGACGTGAGGCTGATGATGAACATCTGGAGGGCATAGCTCTAGAGTGCAACCTCGGAAGCTGGCTTCTAAGTTGAGCAAGTAATATTTTCCAATGCCAACATCATGGCTGAATTAGTTTTCTGAAAGATTTCGACACCCCTGTGAAGCATCAGAGACACCTTGGCAACTCGTGTTCACCGCCGTGAAATCTGTGCAAGGTGCACTGGTTCTAGTGAGAATTATACCTTGCAGGGGGGGCTTTGGCTTTCCTTCCCCTGGTCGCCTGGTCGCCCCACAGGAATGATACAGTGGTAATTACCGCTGCAGCCAAGATACTACCTGCATGTACATGGCACATTACCAGATTTGATTATTTCAGACTAAAAACAATGTAGGTTGATGCCGGTGGCTTTTTTTAATAGTAAAAATAGATATAAAAAATAGAAGCATCTTTATATATATATTGAGGCTGGTAACTTATCAGCAATAAGTTCATTCATGAATAGATATAAATTGGTTCCCTTTCGGAAGTAAGTCCTCAGTTCCGCAGAGGACATCTGGACAGTCCCGCTGCAACATTAACAACCGACCGGGCTAAACTCATTGCAGCAGGTACAGGGAACGCTTGGGACAGCATTGCATCCTCGCGAGAGTGATGACTTAATAGATAAGAAAGTATGTCTCATATCAATGGACATCTGAATCGCGTCAGTCCATTTTTGTCGCTTGCTTGTCGAGCGTCAGGGGCATGCCCGCCGGCCCATCCGCTCAGAATTCAGATCCATACCAGTGCCCCATAGAAGAGACCGTAGAGATATATATATATATATATATACACATATACTGCCCCCCTGGTTATGCTTGACCTACGCAGCAGCTATCGTGCCCAGCAATCTGAACTTGAGGTGGCCGGCTGGTCAAGAAGTGTCACACACGAGTTTTGCCGCACCATTGCCCACTTGAGCAGGTGAAGTGTGCTACTGTGTATACAATCATGATGGTACCTAGGCTCTTGCTTGTGTCGCTAGGGCCGGTAATCTCGCTGGCTGCGTCTATCCAGGCTCATGGCGGAAGTAGTCTCCACGCCCGGCAGAGTTCAACTGAGCCATGCGCTGCTGTCGGCCGCGAGTGGGCCGCTCAGAAGGCAGCCAATGTGTCTGGTAAGTGCCATTGATTTCTCAACCCCCCCGACCACAATCAAACGCAGCTCGGAACAGCAAAGCTAACCAGTTTCGACCGTGACGTGCATCAGTGCCGGTCGTAGATGGCCAACTGGCGTACGACTGTCTGAACTCGGTTCCACTTCACGCCGAGGATGCCGTTCGACTAGTTCGGTCTATCCAGCCGTACCTCGAGTGGCAGTCAAGTAGGTTGCTCAAGTGCTGTGTCCAGGTGGAGGATTTCGAGTCATGGTTTGACCAGGGCTGAGACAAGTACACGCATAGCTACATCCTACCTAAAGGACCCGCCGGCCGATTATCAATTTCCCGCCTTTGATATCCCGGCCGCTTTCGAAGACCTTGTCAGCAACGTTAAAGGCGGCCGGTATGCCAATGAGTATGCGTTCCTGGCAGATCTATACGCCACCTTCAGCCTTGCCAAGGACGGTCATTTCAGGTTTACTCCCGACCTGATTGGCGCAGCCCTTCAGTTCAGACGTCAGGATATTGCTCTGGCCTCGGTGAGCCTCGACGGGGTGGCTGTTCCGCAGATATATGCAGTTTGTGAGTATACATACCTACTTAAGTGTGGCCACGTCGCTGGATCGTTGGAGTTTACTTGGTTATGAGCAATCCCGTTGACCTGCAATTGCCAAAGCTGATCTTCGCGCCTACAACAATGGAACCTTTGCGAGCCCGTCTCCAGTCACTGAGATCAATGGAGAGGACGCCGTCGATTTCTTGGAGGGCCTCTCGCTCCAGGGTGTGCTACAGGATCGCGATGCTCTCTACAACACAATGTTCTACTCACCTGCTATGTATGCCTCCAACAGAGGTGACTGGCAGGGATATTTCGGGGCCAGCGGCAGATACGGTAACATCTATCCCAATGCGTCCACCTCGATAACGTTCGAGAACGGCACGACCATTGAGATCCCGACCGTCGCACGGGTTGTTGGCGACTTTTCAAACATCACGGACGGGGAATCTTTCTATGCCAAATACTGCTCCGGCACAGTCCCCGTCGCGGATGTGGCGACACCTACACCTGTGCCCAACCCCAGGCCTGGTGGGAACCTGACGGGGACACCACCACTGGGATATCCGACCCCCGTCGTGATGGCCTCGGATGGGTCCGCAGCCGGCTACTTCCTCCCGGACAGCGATGTCGCAGTCCTTGCCTTGCTCACCTATGGGTCATATATTCCAGCCGAGTTCCAGCTGGCGGTGCAGACGCTCATCGAGGACGCCAAAGCTGCTGGCAAGACCAAGCTCATAGTAGACGTGTCAGCCAACGGTGGAGGTTTGATTTTCCAGGGCCATGACACGTTCCGTCAACTCTTCCCGCAGATCCAAGAGGACGGCTTCAACCGCTTCCGCTCCAATGAGCTCCTGCAGATCTCGGGCAAGCAGTTCTCAGCAGCCATCCCGCCTGGGTTCAACCCCGAGACGACTGACAACGACACACTGATCTACCTCTATGAGTATTATCCGAATTTCCGCTTCGACCTGAACCTCACCAACCAACCCTTCGTCTCGGCCGAGGACAAATTTTCCCCACAGACATTTAAGGGTGACGAGTTCACCCCCATCCATCGGTGGAACTTTGACGACCCCCTCTTGACCACCAACGAGACTTTTGGCTTCGGCTTTGACGTGACAGGCTACCGCTCTCGTGCCTCCAACTTCACACAACCCTTCGCAGCCGAGGACATCATTCTTCTCTATGACGGCTACTGCGCCTCGACTTGTACACTCTTCTCCGAATTCCTTCGCGTACAGGCCAACGTGCGATCTGTCACATTCGGTGGACGCCCCGGGCTGGACGACTCTGGCAACATCCCCATCATCCAGAACTACGGCGGGGTCAAGGGGAGCAACAATGTCGGCTACGACTATTTCAGCTATCTCGCCGACGTCTCCCTGTCGATCCAGGGCAACGCGGCCAACACAACATCGGCGCCAGTCGGGCCGCTGTCTGCCCAAGAGACCTCACTGCTGGAGCTCAACCTGGACACGTACGCGGCCAATCGCAGCATGGGCACAAGTGTCAATGTCCGGGATAATATCCTCAGGGACAACCTCGATGATGGTCTCCCCGCGCAGTTCGTATACGAGCCGACGGACTGCAGGCTCTTCTACACGCCCAAGAGTATCATCGACCCTGAGGAGCAGTGGCGACAGGTGGCCGAGGCGGCCTGGGGAGGTGGCAAATGTGTCGCGGGTTCCCTGGGGACTGGTGTGGACAGGCTGAAGAGGAATGTGGTGCGCACTGGCGAGCGGAAGAGGACTGTGGAAACCAAGGTGATCAGCCTGCCAGACAAGAAGCCCGTGAGAGGTATGTGGTGGGAGGCTGAGTTCGAAACAAGTGTCCCTTACTAAAAGAGCGATGTTCCCATCCTGCAACACTCTGACCGAGGGGTAATTGGTAGCATGATTGAGCACCTAGTCTAGGTGCTCTTGCACATGTAGTCACTTAGTCTTGGTCTCAAGGTGCTTATATCAAGTGCGCAGAAGCCTTAATATTCTAAAATTCCATTCATAGTTGTGTGTAAAGACACAAATTTTGGGATTTGTTACCCTGACCTTGGTACTCAAGTCTGAAAAGTAGTCTTGGTGACTTTGAATGTTCCAAGGTTAGGATGTGGACCTTGATAAGTACTTCCTGGCGTCTGTAAAGTATAATATTTCTTAATTCTCTAGTTGTCAGCAAACTCAGTATGTGTTCTTTTGTAGCTGGCTTAGTGTAATTGGAACCTTCACAGAGTAAGATAATGATACATGATGCCAAGTTGAATACCTACCTAGGTAGGTAGTTTTATAAGTGCCCTAGGGTAGGTGAAAAACACATGGCTTTCTCACCTGGGCTGTATTGATCGGAAGCTCAAATCCAACATTTTGGCGCCCAGAGGCGAAGGGCTGTGACTAGAGTGAATTTCGACGGTGGGTGGTTTCGTTTTTAATCCATTTACGTACAGAACCCGATGTACAAACCCCTACACAGTGATAAACGCTGATAGACTCCAGATTTCATGTCATAAAAACTCGAATTATGAAGTACGTCTGGGGTCACGGGCATATTTGGAGCCAGGACTCCGGAAACAAACTTTGCCCAGCACCACTGCTGAAGAATATATTTATACAGAAAGCAATTTATGCTCGAGGTATGCTGATAACCCAGCAAAGACTATAGTGAGTGAGTGACCTTGTAGTCTGCAGTACTTGAGCATCATCTTCCAAGGTTGTTAGAAGTGATTCATGGCCGAGCAGGCTGTTCGATGTTTCTGAGTTTTTCCAGGGACCTTGTCACCTCGGCGTCCAGATCCATGTCCCACACCCAGTTCATCCTCGTCAGCAGCGTCTCTCTAATTTTGTCCTTGTCGGTCCCGAATGCCGGATGCTCGAGGTCGTACAGCTGGCCCGTCTCCCTGGAGTCTTCGACCAGCCGCAGCGTCCTCTCCCGCCGCGTGGCATCGAAAGCTCTAAAGGCCGCAGGAATCGCCCTGCCAGCGTCAACGTTGTCGCCCGCGAGTGCCTCGGAGACGAGCTGGCCCATGACCAGCGCATCCTCGATAGCCATGCCTGCACCCGAGCCCTTGTGGGGTGTGGTTGCGTGAGCGGCGTCACCAAGGATACACACCCGTCCGCGCTTAGACACATATGTTGGTGCCGGTGGGTGGTTGAAAAGCGCCCAGATGTCGTTCTTGCGCATCAGGGAGATGATCTTGGTGACGGTGGGCGACCAGCCCTCAAAGTCGGCCTTCATCTGGTCGTGGTTGGCTTCCACTACCCAACGGTCGTCATGCCATTCTTTGGCCGAGGCAAATGCGACAACTGGGGTACTTCCGCATTAGTCACCTAGGTTACATACGGGAGTTGCCTCGCAGATTTATTTGACTCACCGTTCATCAGTTTGCCCTTCTCAATGGCAAACGTAAGGATATGGCCATGACGGCCCAGGTACATCTGAGCATTCTTGGCCATTTCCTCGCCCAGCAGAGACACGGCCTCGTCCATGGGGATCAGGCCACGGTAGCAAAACTTGCCGCTGAATGTCGCGTGCGCATTCTCGGGCTTGGATGTCTCGGACAACAAGGCCTTTCGGATGTTAGATTTGATGCCATCACACCCAATAACCGCGTCATGAATCTCGTCATCTCCCTCCCTGAAGTGCAGCGTTACTTTGCCGTTGGCACTCTCGGTGTAGTGAGTGACCCTCCGGCCAAACTTGGCCACGCCCTCGGGCACATGCTTGATCAGCTCGTCCAGGAAGTCGCTTCTCTTGACGCCTCGCTGTCCCCCGGGGCACTTGACGGTGGCGATTAGCTCTCCGTTAGCGTCCGCGCCCTCCTCGCCGCTGACCTTGTACCTGCCGTCGATGCTCTCGCCGAAGCGGAAGTCGAACCACACGTCCTGCTTGGACTCGAACTGGTTCCTGGTCTGCGTCCTCTCGAAGGCGGCGTATACCTCTGGCCCGATGGCCTTCATCGCGCGCGAGGCATTGGGCCCAAACGACACCCCAGCTCCAATCTCGGCAAACGCGTGAGCCGACTCGTATATTGTGACGGTGTATTTTGGCTGTGGGCATGATGCTGACTTGGAGCGGTTGATCAGATTCAGCGCCAGCGTCAGTCCTGCGATGCCACCGCCCACAATGGCCAGGGATGGCACAGGTCTTGCGGCCGACATGTTGATGTGTTCAAATATTATGGGATTACGAGGTGGAAAGGTGTGGCGGGGCCCTCATAGGGTTGAGTTGCTCGCTATTGATTGATTTGATGGCAGGTCTGGACCCAGGGACAAGCAGAAAGTTGACCTCGGGAGGGGACAAGTCGACGATGTTGGACTTGTTGGAGTCGAGAAGGATTCCAAGTTCCTACAGAAGAGCCCAAATGTCAAGTAGCGTCTCCACTTCTGGCAGGGACTGTTGGAACGGGGCAGCAGAGATGATCCCCTTTTAGTCAATTATTGATGTGGTCTCGGTGTTATGCCCACGATGTGAGTGGCTAAGCAAGGCATTTGGGTCGTGACGTTGTCGAAGGTCCCGATATGGATGGACTATGTAACGTTAGGTCTGAGTGTAAATCTCCACTTTCACGCCATCCTGGATGGAATTTCCCAGGTGAGCCCCCCGGCTTATTTAAAGGCTTGGGCCAAGTTGGAGAGACTCGGTTTTGACGTCACATGTGCACGCAGACAGGATCAAATCCGGAGTACAGCAGCCAGCCATCCTCTCGACCAAAGTCGCAGAGATCAATGGCATTCCATTCTTTACTGAAGCAATCAGGACTTCCGAGCACCTGGGCAGGCTACGATGCTGCTTGCTTGCTCACCTGCACCCGCCCGGGTGCGGGTCCCGTTTTGCTATTGTGAAATCAACAACGCAACGGGTGTGAGATTTGGCGGCCCCTTAGTTAGTTCCGAACTCGGGAGAGGGGGAGGGACATCTGGATCTGGAGAGGGCGAAGGAGAAGGAGACGAGAGACTATGCTGTCTTCCGCTCTCCCGACCCGGTAATAAACTTGGACTTGAATGGGAGCTGTAAAAAAAAGAGACGAAAGTCGATGGTGACGATGCCCCGCATCTCATTAGTTCAGCAAGTCTGGTCTGGTCCACCAGCACCAATGCGTACAGTAACATGCGCATCGTGCCCAGCCAGTATCGGCAAATGCACCCGGAAAGCGATCCATGGATGGCAGTTGACCCGACCAGCATCTCCCGCGTTGAACAAAGCACGATAGCCCCCCAGACGGTCGCCAATTTCACCTCGAATAATACAATCACACTGATTCGTCATACTTTCTTCTTTCTTGTTTCTGTAACGGAGTCGACTGATGCCCACCCGTGGAAAACCCTCCGCCGGCCCGGGGGTGAACCTCCCCAGCAAGCATCCGAATTACTACATTATCTACTTAGTAATTAGCTAGTTACTCGCTCTTTGTCAGCAGTCTATAACCACTGACAATATGATGGCTGAGTCACTGCTTATTCTGCCGAGCTGAAGCAAAGTGCTGCATATGTTGACGCAGAAGTGATGAGAAATCGACCTTGGACGGTACTCTCCAGCAGGATTTTGCCAAATGATAGTAGTGAGTTTCCTGGAAGTTCAGATGGGAATTCTTTCACTCCAAGACTACTTTCAGGCTAGCAATTCCATATCAGTTGGTAAAGGACGGATATAAGAAGCCCTGTTTCGATTTACCCTCAGGGGAATAAGGGTCTTTGTGCCGGTTGTTTAACCTATAGTTAGTGGAATGTCGGCGATAATCTAGGCCAAATATCAACCTAGCCAAAGCGGCCATAACATATGGGTCCTTGTGAAGCTTTTGCCCTGTGGGGTTGGTACAGGAATAACATTGAAGTGCTAATTTCCAAGGTTCTCTATTGAAAATGTGGTTCTTTGCACACGGTCTACGTATAAACATACTCATGCCTGCTAATGAAGACTGGCACATTTTAGTTTTCCTACTAATGATTTACTAGAAATAGACATGACTCAATCCTGTATAATACTCATTGGTTCCGCTTAGAATACCTATAAAGTCAAGGAATACAAATGCTCTATACCTAGGTTTCAAAGTTGGGATTTGGATATGCTGACGGCTGCATAGAGGGATGCACTCTGTGCATTGAGACAGGCATTTAGTTGTGAACCAGTACTAGTAGACAGAAATCTATTTACGTCTTCCGGTAAGGAAACGCAGTGCATTTGGTGGATATCAGCTAGCCGTATCCACTGGCTAGTTGTCATCTTCATCAATCCTGGCCATGTCAGGGACGGAATTAAGCTGATGTGTGCAACGAAAGCTTCCATGACCGGAGTAGAATTTACTCTAGTACCAGTTGACCGCAACGTGAAGATCATGACGCTCTTCAAGAACCATACCTACCTAAGTAGGTACTCAGATAGATGCAGCCGCGTTATACTGTTGCTTTGTGAACATGGACATGTGCAATGACTCGGAGTATGAGTGTGTCCAAAAGACGTATGTGCGAGTTGCAATTTGATGTCATGCAATCTATAGAGTTACCATGTTGACCAGGTGACGTCCATCATCCCCGTAGCAACACTGACCCATGTGTGTATCCCAATCAATCCCAAGTCCCAGAACTCCATGCTCCATATCCCTGCCGCATCAAACCATCAACCAATCCCCGAAGCGCCGAGACGAAATTCATGTTCATATACTCACTTATTGATTTTCAGACACCGTGGACCCCCTGCAGGCTCATGGAGCTGCAGACAGACCGTCCCAAACAACAGCCTCTTCCAGCACAACATCAGGTCCATCAGCAAAGAACTCCAAGCTGCTGCACCTAGCGTTCTCGAGGTAGACCCTCGTGGTGATGACAGCCCTGTTGTTGACAAAGACCTCGAGCACGCTGCCGTCATAAAAGATGTTTACCGTCAGCCTCTCCTCGGCCTCGGCGCCGGTCTGCGAGTCGCGTGTCGTGAAGAGCGTAAAGGGCGCCCTCTCGGTCTGCAGCTTCGTGTCTCTCCTGTCGCCCGTGTAGGACAGCGGGGCAAAGAAGTCCGGGCGCTCAATGACAAACGTCTCGTCGGCTGGTGTGAAGTAGAGCTTGGTCGTCTGCGACGTAGTGGCGTGGTGGATGACCAGGCCGGTGCGCTCGGCTGACGAAGCTGACGAGAACGAGGCCCGCGCCTCCCACTGGGCGGTCTGCAGGGCCAAGGAATTGTTCTGCGCCGTCCGGGCCTTGTTGTTGTTGTTGTTGTTGAGCATGCCAGGCTGCGCAGTCCGTTTCGTTGCACCGTTGCGCAGTTTCTGCAGGCGCGGGTCAGGTGCGATTCCGAGGGTCTGCACGGTGAACAGACCGTGTTGTCCAGGGGCTGGAGTTGTCTTGACGTTGGTGATACTCTTCAGGTCAGACCTGGTCGCTCGGACTACATTGTCGATGGCCGTCAGGGAGACGACCCTGGGGAGTGAGAGACATCCGCTCCAGCCCTGGTTCGTCTGCATCTCAACGGGTATGTCGTCCTCTGTGACCCAACCAATAACGACGTGCTGCTGCGTTACAGGGTCAAAGAAGCCGTTGGCGGCATAGTAGAGTCCGTGGTCAAAGGCCCCGCCGTATGAAAACTCGGTCAAGGCACCATGCTCAGATTCATCCTGCGCTGGGTCGATTCCGATCCACAACTGCGCCCGGGGGCATCTCTTGGTGCCGGGAACGACACCGCTGCCGCCGTGGGGAGGCTGGCAGCCCTCGGCGCCGAAGACGAGGAAGTCTTGGCTGTGTTTGTCGTCCTGAGAGCTGTGGGACAAGAAGTTGGTCACTTCCCAGTTTATGCCCAGGTCGCCTGTCCAGCGCGAAGGTGCAAAGTTCAGGCCCGGCGTTGTGAGTGGGGATATATAAGTCCATTTGGTCAGGTCAGTGGGGTCGACCTTGTAGAGGAACGTGGCAGGAGTCTCATTGCGGATGCCTCCCGAGATGATACCAAATAGGGGCTCCTGCTCCTCTGTGACGCCGTCTCCGACATGTTGGGGCCTGCGTCTGGCAAGAGTTTCCTTCAGCCCAGGCCAGGTCGCCACGTAGGGGTCCCTCCACCCGGTGATTGCAATGTCTTCTGGGGGACCGGGCAAGACGGGGTTTGATGCATGTTTTGCCCACGTGCGGCCGCCATCCTTGCTTGTTGCCAGACTCAGTGTCTCACAGCCGCGATGATACTCCTTGGTGTAGTGTATGGGCAGCCTCGAGACGCTGGTGTAGATGAAGCTGACCTCAGCTGTGCCGTCAGCGCCAGCCTCGTGCTTTCCGTCCAGGCCTGTTGGTCTCCAGCAGCCCGTGAAGACGCCCTCAGAATCGTAAGAGGCATCTCTCTCCAGACTTGGGGACTCGGGGATCTCCCAGGATACCAGGTCAGACGAGAAGGCCTTGCCCCAGACGATATCACCCCACTCTGCTCCGTTTGGATTCCATTGGAAACCCACGTGGTATGTGTTTGTTGACGGGATGTAGCCTGGGGCACAGGGGTCATTCATCCATCCCCTTGATGCGATGAGATGATATGATGGGCGCCAGCGCGCGTAGTCTTTGGGAGATATCTTGGGGCCATTTATAAAGCGAGGCTCTCGCTCCTCTGGTGGCGTGACTGAACCCATGATGAACTAGTTACCTCTTGTGTGTGTGCGTGTGCGTGTGCGTGTGTGTGTTCTAAAGTTGTGTTCGTCCAAAGACGTAACTGAGCAGCTGGCGGGACTTCAGGAAGTCCCACTTGAGCTTAAGTACAAGAAAGAGCCTGGTTGATATGGGATGATATATGTCCGAGACGGACGGTTGGTAAACAGCAAGCAGATGGGCAAGATGGGCGTAGAGAGCCCAGAATAGGTTAAGCCGGGTTTGAGTCAAAAGTAGACTGGGCTACGGTGGTAGAAGTAGAAGGGAAGGGTGCTACGGGTCCTTGGCGGCCGGTGTTGGGATCTCCACCGGCTGGCTGGCACCGTCGGGAGAATGCCGCAGCGGGCGAAACCCCGAGAATTATCCCCGGGCCAAAGCCTCCTGGCCCGCGGCACCGATCAACAGACTACTTACTTTAAGTACTGTAGCTGCCGAGTGGCAGTGTGACACCAGCACACCCTATAGGTAATACGTTGTGACCATCTACAGTAGTTGCATCCGAAATAGACCCTTGTACGGAGTATATATGTGCTCATAGTAGAGTGACTGAGTGAGTGCTGACTCGGATATCGTTCGATGCTGCAAAGTTATTAGTTGTTCATTACTCCGTAGTCGTTCATAATATCAGCCGCAGTTCCCCCCCCCCCCTTACTGAGTTGGACAGCTGATGAAGCGTGATCATTGATCAATGTGTCTCTTTTGGGTCGCCACATTCTATTCCAATCCAGCACTTGAGCACGACAACATCTGGACGAGTTCTGCCAAGCTCACATGACCGTGCCTCCCCTGCAAGTGGTGCCAGGGGTCGCGAAGGAGGTACCGTGTAAAAGCAAGCACTGGGCAGACTCGGGGAGAAAAAAGCAAGCTAAGTGCCAGATAGACTGGTCACGAGACAACGCCAAGGGGGTTTCTCCGAAGATTTGCCTGCGTTCCTCCCCAGTCCTCCCCGCCGCAGGATTGGCATGATTTTGAAGGTCCCGAGTCGAACGTTGTTTAAGAATCAAGGCTTGGCCCTGGACCAGGTCTCCCCACGCTCAGGATTCCTCTCCGCCTCTCTCCGCAAGATCGACAGACACTAGTGTACCTTGTTTACAATCCGGAGGGTTACTCTCGCCCTGGTCGACGTCGGACCAGGGGGTTCGAGCCTCGTGGCTTATTAGACCCACAGGCTCGTCATCATCACCAGAGCAAGCACAAAGCACACTTGAGATCAAGACATGGAACGAGACAATTTCCGGCTGTAGAGTTTTGCTTGTCGCAAAAAAAGGTTTCTCGTAAAACTGGTCATGCAGTTAGGTAGGTAGGTATGTACATAGAATACATCCGGAGAATGGCCGCTTCCAGAGACACACACACACCCCCTTTTATTCCAGAACCACGCCCAGCTCCTGGCCTACTAGCGCGTTGTACTTGGTCAGGAAAACATGCTCCCCCGCCCGTATGGTCTTGAACAGCTCCAGGTAGCCCTTGAGCAGCGGCCTGCGGTGGTGGATGTTGTGTGCAAGGTGCTGCTGGGGGCCGCCCGGGCCGCCACGGGCATCTGTGCCGCCCTGGCCGTCCTCTGCTGCCTCCCAGTACTGGATGGCGGCGATGGCGCTCTCGACGACGGTGTAGAGCTTCTCGATCATGCCGATGCCGTGCACCTCGATGCTCGCCAGCGCCGTGGTCTGGCATATCCTCAGCGTGTTCTCGGCTATGGCCACGGCGTTGTAGATGGAGAGGGCGGCGTGGCCCGACTGCGGGACGAGCAGCTTATGCGAGAGGCACAGGTGCCACAGCCGGTTGAGCAGCCACTGCTGGTTCACCAGTATGTCGGCCTGCTGGGACGAGGTGGCCGCCACGCCAGAGAGCCACGAGGGGACGGGCGGCGGCGGTCGCTCGGGCGTGACCGCCGTGGGCGCCGTGGGCGTTGGCGACGTCTTGCCCTCGAGGTCGTGGCGGTTGATCTGGTCGTAGATCAGGGCGGCTGTGCGCTCGTTGAGAAAGCGGCAGCCGCCCAGGTCATTCTTACAGTGGCCGTTCCAGCAGCGTAGGAAGTCCTCATTTATGGGGTCGAAGAGCCTCATGAGGAGCAGAAGCCCCAGCATGCCAGCGGCCTCGGCGTCGTCCTGGATGACGATGCCCGAAGAGTCAGTGCTGTCGGCCACGCCCGAGATGGACTCGAGCAGGGAGTGCGTCAGGGCGCTGGGCTCGCCTACGAAGCCGACAGTATGGTGGCGCTGCAGACCGTATGCCCTGTAGTAAAATTGTTTTGTGTTAGAAAAAAAGAAGAAGAAAAAGAAAAGAAAAAGAAAAGGCCATTGTTTTCCTCGGGTGCCCTTGTGTGTGTGTGTGTGTGTGTGTGTGAGAGTGAGTGAGTAAGTGAGTGTATGTGTGTGGTTTGATGGCCTACCTTTCCGTCACGGACAGCAGGTAGTAGACCCGTAGCCGCTGCTGTTTCTGCTCGGGCGAGCAGTTGAGGTAGCAGTCAAACTTGTCGAGGCCGAAGATGCAGCCCAGCTCGACGGCCTCGCGCATCCTAAGCCAGGCGGCGTTGTGCTGGCCCTTCTGGAACAGGCAGGCAAAGAGAAAGACGGAGGTGAAGATCATGTCCATGGTCGGGGACTGGCCAAAGTCGACGACGGTGCGCATGCGCACGGATTCCATGAGCAGGAGGTCGACCATCTGCTGGCGCGACGAGGACGAGGTGGAGCGCTGCTCACTGACACGGACGGGCTGGATGAGGCCAAAGGCGGAGAGGGAGAGCAGCATGGCGCCAAAGTCCGGGTTGGTGCGGTGCTCCTGGGCCAGCAGGCGGGCAAAGACGGAGGAGCGCTTGAGGATGGGCAGCGTGGGGTACAGGCGGTCAAAGTAGATGTCGAGCCAGCGGATGAGGTTCTCGTCGGTGATGACGGCGGGCCAGCCGCTGGTGGGCACGGCGAGGACATTGCTGCTGCTGGCGGGGGAGGCGTGCTGGGGGATCGGAGGATGGCCCGGCACGTTGGCCAGGGAGTGGTTGTTGTACTGAGACTGGCGCAGCGAGAAGACGAGGTCGTCAAACGTGTTGGAGGCGGCACTCCCGGCACGGCCGTCGGGGGAACCCGAGGCGGTCGGACCGGCGAGCGAGGCCGAGGCGGGAGCAAAAGAGGCAAGCATGCCGTCCCATGACGGGTTCAGCCCCGAGACCTGGTCGGCAGCACCTGACAAGCCCGAGGAATCAGCACCAAACATGAACTGGTCTTGGTGCTGTTGTTGTTGCTGTTGCTGTTGCTGTTGCTGGTGCTGTTGCTGTTGCTGGTGCTGCTGAAGGTTCTGCTGGGCCATGCCGCGGGGGTTTCCTGGGCTTGCATCGGCGGCATCATGGTTCGAGGCCGAGAGGACAGGGGCCGAGGGAGAGAAGGACGAGGCGACGGAGGTTGACTCGGCGTTCCGGATTCGTTTCTGCTCGCGCTCCCGGATCTCGTTGAGACGGCTGAGAGCGCAACAAGAAATATGATGAGTGCCCGAACAAGCTAGTTGCAGGTAGGTATAAGAAGAATGGGTTGACGGGGATAGAAAGGGGATGGATAATAGATGGATGGACAGACAGACAGACAGACAGACAGACAGAAAGACAGACAGGATGGATGAAGAAGGGTGTGTTGGGTGCAAAAGGGACAGAGTCTTGGAGGGGTGGGAAGACAACGGGAGGAGGGAAAGCAGACAGATAGACAGACAGACAGACAGACAGACAGACAGACAGACAGATGTCACGATGGTCTGTCAGTCTGTATGTAGTCAGTCTGCACGACGATACAAGATGCTTCGTGTTCAAATGTTCTCTCTCTCTCTCTCTCTCTCTCTCTCTCTCTCTCTCTCTC
>MAVT02000995.1:0-17963 GCA_001702395.2 Diaporthe helianthi | reverse complement strand
AAGCTTGCAAATATTACTACTTTACCTATAGGCTATAGTTTATAGTAGTATAATAGCTAAATAATAAACCTTAAATACACTTATATTTTATAGTTACAATCTCTCTATAATAACTATATAAAGGTTATTTACGCCTTAGATTACGTAGATAAGGAATACTAAAACTAATAAAATACTTATTTAAAATCCAAAATCTAAAAGTAAAAAAACAACAATAAAAACTTAGTCTTTATTTTTAACTACTATTTATAAAAGGAATTTTGCAAGTTTAATATTAATTATAAAAAAAACCCCTAAAATGTTACAAGATTTATCTAAATAGCCCTAAATAACGCTTATTAAAAAAAACAACAAAATTTATAAAGTTTTTACTAGTATTTTAAAACGCTAGAGTTAAAATAAAAGCCTTATAGTAATGCAAAAAAAGTTAATTTCTTCTTTTCCTAGCTTCTCGTCTAGCTATTAGGCTATATTTATACTAACTACGCTATAGCTATACCCAAAAAGCAAGATAATATAGTCTATATTGCCCAAGCTATTTAAATAAGCACGCCTAAAAAAACATAAAAGCGAAAGTATAAGGAAACAACTCTAAGAAAACAGGGGGTATTAGAAAACCTTAATAAAAAGTTTAAGAGTAGGCTCTTTAAGAAGCCTACGAACTAAAGAAAAGGAAATTTTAACTAAGGCTAAAGTAGAGGGCAAGCTTTTTAGTTTAAAAGGCGCGCGTATAAATTGCTAAATTAGCTCCCTTAGAAGGCTTAAAGAAGTACTAATAAAAACCCCTAACAACAAAATTCTTTTAATAAATAAAGTAAATATACTTAGTGCTTTTGTTGCGGCAGCACTTATTACTACTTAAATAATTGCTTTACTCTTTTTATTATTAAAACTTAAATAAGCTAAATTAAAGGATGCAATAGCTTTTAATTATAAAGCTATTATTAAAGCTAAGTATTTTGCAATAAATATAATTTTATAAGTAAGTTTAACGCTACCAAGGTTTACTTTATTAACTATATACTAAAAAAAGAATAACTATACTTAGAGAAAAAAATAGTAAAAGTTAAAGAGATATTTATAATTCCAAGCTAAATAGCTATAGGAAATAGCTATAAGAAAGTAAAAGTTAATCTAGATATACAAGCTATAGTAGATCTTATAAGTATTTTATTTATTAATTGTTATAAACTTAAAAAATTTTAAAAATACTTTGTTTTTATTATTAAAGTTTAGTATATTAATATACTAATATTTGGAGTTTATAAGATCTTTTTATTACTAAAAGATTGTTATAGAAATAAAAAAAAAAAACTTAGCACTATATTGCAATAGAATGTAAGCGCGCTAAATCTACTTTGTTATTAAAAACACTTAGCCTAAAAGCCTTTTACTTTAGTATAAAATTTGCCCTAAAGAACTAATAGCTAAAGTAGAAATACTTATATCCTTAAAAATAAACTTTATGGGCGTTTTACAAAAAGTTAAAAAAATCTACTATATACTATACTTTCCTCTTTATTAAGAAGCTAGTAAAGCTTAGTCCAGGCTTTAATAATAACTCCTAGAACCTAAGGGGAATAAATAACGCTTTAAAGCTTACTTTTAATCCATTATAGATTTACCTACAATTAAAAAAAACAAAGGATTTTTTTAAAAAAAAGAAAGTAAAAGAATTACTACTCCATTAAGTAGCTAATTATACTATTAATTTAATCCTAAAAACTTTACTTTTATTTTTTTTACTTTATTTGTTATTATAGTTAAAGCTTAAGATTTTATAAAATTAGCTAGATAAATCCTTTGCAAATAAGCAAATTAAGCCTAGCAAGAGTTTAGCTAGTGCTTTAATTTTGTTTGCGCTAAAGAAGAATAGCACCCTTTGCTTTCGCGTTAACTACTAAGCACTTAATAAAATTATAGTAAAAAACTACTACTTACTTTCTTTAGTGTTCGAAATTATAAACTACCTTATAGGTGCTTAATACTTCTTAAAGATCGATTTTATTAATACATATTACTAAATCCATATCCAAAAAGGGGATAAATAAAAAACTACATTCTAAACACAATATAGTTACTATAAATTTACTATTATATCCTTTAAGCTTATAAATACACTAATAACTTTTTAGTTTTTTATTATTAAAGTCTTTAGTAATTACATTAACATATATGCGATTGTTTATTTAAATAATATTCTTATTTTTTTTGCTAATAAGAATAAGTATAAAAAATACTTTCAAACTATTATTAATTACCTTATAATAGTAGATTTATTTAGTAATCCTAAAAAGTATAATTTTTTTAAATAAAACATTAAGTTTTTTAAGTTTATTGTTAACTATAAGAGTGTTTAAATAGACTTTAATTGTATTAAAACTATCTAGAAATAGCTTATACTTTAAAGTTTTAAGAATATTTAGGTATTTTTTTGCTTTTGCAACTTCTATTAATGTTTTATTAAAAAATACTTAAAAATAGCGCGCCTACTAAATAAATAATTAAAAAGTATAAAGAATAGCTAAAAGTTAAAAAGAATTAATCTTTTTTCCTTTAAATATAAAAGTGCTTAAAGAGCGTTTAAAGAACTAAAAACTAAGTTCTAACAAGCCCTTTTTTTTTACCATTATAACCCCTTGCTTTTTACTTAAATTAAGTACAATGCGTTTAATAAAGCATTTACAACTATTATTTTACAACGCTATCTATTAAATAGAAAGCTAGTTTAGTACCTAATTGCGTTTTAGTTGCAAAAGTTTTTAGGTATAAAAATTAACTAATCTATTTATAATAAAAAGCTAAGTGCTATTATTAAGAGTTTTAAGTACTAAAAATAATATTTTAAGGGTATTTGCAAGCCTATTATTATTTTAATAAATTACTATAACCTTAAAGGGTTTATATTCTAATAAGAATTAATACAAAAATAAGTACAATAGTTAATATATTTTGCTAGGTTTAACTTTATTATAAAGTACTACCTTGGGAAGATAAACCTTGCAAATGCACTATTGTAAAAGCTAAACTATTTATAAAGCGAAAAGCCTACAAATTTAAGATAGATTTTAACGTTAGAATTAAAAATAACTATAGCTATAGGAAAGATTTTGCAAAGCTTTCTTAAAAACTAGTTTACTATAATAATTTTAGTTAAAGTAATTTTTACAAAGGCGGGAATATATAATAAACTTACTTTAATATTATACTAGCTTAATTTTGCAAAACTATTGCTATAGTAGGTTATTTTAAGAGCTTAGGTTTAAATATATGCTTTAAGCGCTAGTATATTGTACTTAAAGCTTTACTTTTTACTTCTAGAGTTAATATATAAAGCTTAAAATCTAAATTTAAATATTTAGCAAAAAGTTTAAAAAAGTAAATTTAACTTAAAAGAGTTAATAAGTTCTAAGTACAAAGTTTAAAACAAGCTATTATATTAAAAGAAATATATATATATACTAAATTAAAAAGCATTATAATAAAAGATTTTGTAAGTTTACTACAATAAGCCTTTAAGTAGCTATTAGGGGTAAGTAAGAACTTAGAACTTAGTTAAATAGTATTTCTATTAACTAGGTTTAAAAACTATAATAATAGAGTATATGCGCTTTTGCGCAATATACTAATGCAACTTGTTACTACGCTATTGCTTATATAGTAAGCTTGCTTTACTCTTAATTTTACTCTAACTAATATAAGAACTAAGTATAAACTTTATTACAAAGTTCCCTATTGCTGTTATAGATAAAAGGAAGATTAATGCAATCCTAATAATTGTTAACTAATTTAGCAAAATAAGCTTTTTCTTTACTATAAGTAGTATAATAAATATTGTAAAACTAGCTATAATCTTTTATAAAGAAATTAAATACAAATATAGATTGCCCTATGGGATTATAAGTAATAAAGGTATAGTATTTACAAGTATTTTTTAAAAAACGCTAAGCTAATAAAAGAAAATTAAAAATAAATTTACTATTGCTTACTACTTGCAAAGTAATAGCTAAACGAAATAAATAAATTAAACGCTAAAATATTATTTGCAAAAATTTATAAGTAATAATTAAGCAAACTAGCTAAACCTTTTATATATTGTTTATTTTATATATAACTTAGTAAAAAACGCTTTAATTAGAAAATCTTTATTTATAGCTTTTTATAAGTATAAGCTATTATTTTAGGTGCTATAAGAGTTTTAGCTTACTAAGAATAGTATACTATAAAGGGAAGTACTAGTAGTTTTTAAAAAACTAGAGAAACTAGTCTAAATTTATAAAGATTGTAAAATAGCTTAGAAAGATATAGTTAAGGCGTAGGTAAAGGCCTATAATAAGCGCTATAAATCTATAGAGTTTAAAATAGTGGAATAAATCTTATTATTAATAAAAAACCTAGCTTTAAAGTATAAAAAATTTGCCCTAAAGAGGATTAAATTTTTTTAAATTACTTATTGCTAGGAAAAGTAAGCTTATAGCTTTACTCTTCTTAAGAAATATAACTAAATTTATAACGTTTTTTATATAAACCTTTTAGAATTATAAAATAAATAAAAAAAAGGCAAGCTAGTAGGAATTAATAACAACCTTTTTAACCTTAAAGATATTAACACTAAATAAGAATTAAAAAAGCTTAAGAATTATTAAAAGATTAAGGGTACTACTTACTACTTAGTAAAGTAAAAGGGATAATTTAGCAAATATAATTCTTAAATCCTTAAAGAAAATATATTAGCGAACCAAGTAATTAGAGCTTACTAGAAGTAGCGTAGCCTATAGCACTAGCGCTAAAGAGCAAATAATGGCTTAAGGAAGGGTAGATAAAGACAAATGAGCTGTAATAAGGATAAGGTAACTAAATAATAGGGATATAAAAAGCTACTAAGTATTATATAAATGCCTATATAGGCAAGATAACAAGAATATAAATAGCTAAAGGATAAAATTATAATTATAATAGAGAAATGCTTGAAATTAACGCATATTTAATTAAAGAATAAAGGTTTTTAAAAAGGGTATTAAAACTATTATAATTAATTTTAAGGTTAACTTTAAAAGAGTAAAGTTTGCGTAAATAACTCCTAAATTAGTATTGCTACTATAGTGTAGCCTTTTTAAATATCTTCTATAGCAACGCAGTTTGTATTTTATGCGTTATCTTTTATAGTAGCAAAAGAAAACCCTTTAGCTAATTACTAAATATCTTTTAAACTATATTCTAGATTTTTTTAAGGAAGCTTTACACAAAAGCATGTTATACTAAAAACCCATTATTAGTAAGTATAAGCCAGGCTATAGAATAATAGTTATTAATTAGGTTATTTATAAACTTTTTTTGCAATTTGTTATAAAATAAAAAAGTAATAAAGTCTATTAAGCGCAAAAGAAAGGTATTAGCTAGAGCTTGTAAGCAAAAAAGGCTAGCTTTTATAATAGCTAACTTTTACTTATGTATTAAGACTATAATATAAAGGAATAAGGAATAACTTATATTTATTTCGATTAGGAACTGCTTTTTGTTTCTAGCACTTGTAAACTAGGGATTTAAAATGGATTTCTTAAAGGCTTGCGCCCCAAAAAGGCTATTTATTAAAAAACTACTTAATATACAAGCTAGGTATAGCTAGGAAATGGATAAATAGCTTTTTTATATAATTAATATAAGCAAATTAGTATTTTGTTAAAGGCTAGTTAAAACTATATAAGCAAAGTATAAGTTAGCTATAAAACTAACAATTAATAGATTACCCTATTAAGTGTTAATAACGCTTATACTATTTACTATTAAATATATATATTATAATATAAGGCAAGTAGTATATTTTTATATAATAATTGTAACGAAATTGATTAGTATTTATAATTATGTAAGGGATTAGCTTTGCTAGGCGTAGGATTAAGTTTTTATATTACTTAAGGAAGTAATAAAGATAGTAGTTATAGGGTATGCGCGCTATAATAGTATGCTGTTAAGCTATATAGCGCTTTTTGTAATTTAAAATGTTTTAAGTAAACCCTATAACTTTAGCAATAAAGCTATAAACAAGCTTTTAAGAAGAAGAAGTTATATAGCTTTATACTTTAGTAGGAATATTATTGTAAATAAAATTAAGCAAAGATATTAGGGTTTTTTTTAAGGTTTAAGGAACTACTAAAGGGCTTTTTTTTAAAAGGCTTAAAAATACTTTAGTAGTTATAGCTTTAGCTTGCTACCTTTAAGAGGTTTTTAGAGTTTTTAGTATAGCAGTAGTTTACCTATTAGGGCTACTTTGTATAGCAAGCAATAGGTTTATAGCTATTATATAAGTAAATTGCTAACTATAATAATTGCAAGAAGCAAAATTAAATAGAGTAAGTAAAAGCTTAACTTTTTTGCTAAAGGAATTATTGTTGTTATTTTTTTTAATTATAATAGGAATTAAACCCTTAGTTACTTAAAAACTTTATATAGTTAAGCAATTATAACTAATTTTAAATAAAGCTGCGGGAGCGCTACTAGACTTTGTAAAGAGTTGGGTAGTATTGGAAGAAACTAACAACTTGCGATAGTAAGAGAAAGGGTTAATAAAGTCTTTTAAATCTTTTTTAAAAAAAAATCTAATAACGCAAGTTAATAAAGCTTGGTTGTAAAAACGCAAGTACGTTAGGAGGGTTATTATCCTTTAACAAATAGCTACTTTTCTTATAATTATAATTAAAGCAAAAGTTGTTGTTAGGAAAAATGCAAGGTATAATAAAGGTAGTAATAAAAAAAACAAGTAAAAAAGGAAAGATTAATTAAGAAAAAGGCAATAAACCAACTAATACTAAGAGTTAAGAAGTAGTAGTTATTATTATAAAAAAAAAAAGTTAAAGTTTAAAAAGCTAAATGCTTAGAGTTTTATAAATAGCTAGGTAGCTCGTGCACGTTGAATTTACTAGTAAATTAACATCAAAGGCTATGTAAATTACTAAAAAATAGTAACTAAGCAAGAAAGCATAAGGGCGTACTACTCGGGGGAAGGTATAATTATAATAACTAGTTAGCGGTAGCTTTGGCTCCTTCTTAGTTACTATAAATAGTAGCCCCTGCAGGCCCGAGGAACAAGGGCCAAAGGGGGCAAGAATTAGTCTTGCACCTTTACTACACCTAGTAGTACCTCTTCCTTAGACCTTCTACTAGCAATCGTACCTGACGAATATACACGTGATTACAATCCCGCTGGGTTATACAAGGGTATAATTAGAAATTAAGTGTAGACTATTTAAAAACATTTTCTATAGTTTGCAGACTAGAAATATATACTTTATTATTAATAATAGCTGTAAATAAAGGATGGCTAATATATAGCTATAATGTAAAAAATGCCTTCCTACACTTAAAAATAGATTTTAAGATATATATAAAGCTACTAACCTATATATATTAAAACCCTAAATATAAAAATAAGGTTGCACTGTTTAAAAAGGCAATATATAGCTTAAAACAAGTACTTATGCTACAGTATAAATACTTATCTAAAGTGCTAAAAGAGGTAGAATTTATAGTATGCCCTTACAACAAAAGTATATTTATATACCTAAAATACTAAATAACTTTTATATACTATATAAACAATATAATTGTACTAAGGCTAAAACAAAAAGATATAAATTATATAATAAATAAAATATATAATAATATAAATCTTAATTTCCAAGAAAAACTTACTAGTTTCCTTAGTAACAATATAAAAATAAATTAAAAAACAAAACTATTATAAGATTATAAAACCAGTATATAGAAAAAATATTAAATGAATTTAATATACCGGAAAAAGTAAAAAATTATAATATAATACTTTAACTTACACTTTATACCCCTAATAGAAAATTAAAAAAAAATAAGGAATACGCAGATAAAAATACTATAGAATAATATTAATAACAAATAAGTAGTATTTTATATACTAGCCTAAAAACAAGGGGTAATTTAATCTATACAATAAACGAATTAGCTTAATATATAGCTAATCCAAGCTAAGAATACATAAACAAGCTAAATAAAGTATGAGAATACTTATATAAATTCCTTAATATATATAAAGTATACAATTGCTTTAAAAATAATTTACAAATAATAAAGTATATAAAGTCAAACTAGGGTAAAAATATTAATCCGGGAAAAAGTACCTTAGAATATATATTTACCCTACACGATATAAATAAAACAACTAATAAAATAAATCTAGTTAGCTGGAATTTACAACTCCAAAAAACCCAAGCTTTATCATCTTGTAAAGCTAAATATATGGGATTAAAAGAAGCAGTTAAAAAAGCCAAATATCTATATAATTTGCTAGAATATTTTAATAAACAAATAAATATAGAATATAATATTCAGCGGCTAATAATAAATATAGATAATAATGCCGCTAAAGATTTAGCAAATAACACTATATTTTATAAAAAAACTAAACGTATTAATATAATATATCATTATATAAAAGACTTGGTTAAAAAAGAACGAGTAAAATTAAAATATATAGATTTAAAATTAAATTTAGCAAACTAGCTTACAAAACCGATAAATAAACTAACCTACAAAGAGTTAAAAATACAATATAGTCTAGTAAAAAATATAAATAAATAAATAATAAAAATACTAGCCAAAGAATAAAGAAAATATCACTAATATATAAAACTATAATATATCAACTCGCAAGTAATCACTTTCTAATAACTAGGGTTTAAGATTTTTTCCTTCTAATAAAATTAAATTTACAAAATACTACAAGTAATAAAGTATATATATATACTTTAAAACGAATAAAATAGAGGTTTTCCTCTAGAAATATATACAATAATAGGTTTTACTTACAAAATAGCCTATACTACTTACACGGCATAGCACAATATACTATATACATACAATATATACACAATATACTAAAATAGGTTTATAGAGAAACAAATTTACTATATTTTAACGAATTTAGTAGCCTTTATAGTATAGTTAAATAAATCCTAACTCTATAACTTATAAATGCATAAATATAACAAATGTAACCGTAAAATTATAATCTATACAACTATAACGTATAACTTCTATATAAATCTTGTAAATTAAATAATTAAACAATATAATTAGCTATTACAACCTAAAGAGTATAAGTTTAACTTGCCCTAACAACAACTTTTAAGCTTTTTACCTACAAATACTAAAAAGTAATTTTTTACTAAACAAGTTTTTTTAATTTCTAGCTATATATTCCTTCCTATAACCTACACCTATAACTAGTGTCTTTTTATCCCTATATATTAGGGTTTTTACACTAAAATATTCCTTATATTTAATCTATTTAAGGAAATAGCTTAAAAGGGGATATTAGAATATTCTAGACTATATGAATTATTAATACAGGTAATCGTTAGCCCGCACTAGCGAGTATATTAATAGGGGTAGTCCCCCAAGCTAGACGTCTAGAATAGGCTATAGAACTAAGCGTTCCCTGCTACTATTCAACATAGAATAGGCTAATAGAACTAAGCGTTCCCTGCTACTATTCAACAGACTCAGCACTAAAAGCCTTGCGTAAAGATACAAAACTGTGTTTCTCTATAGTGTACGTTGCGTTGTGGTACCTATCTTGTCTTTCTAAGTTCTTTGACTGACACCCACCACGACCCTGGTCTCGACCTCCTTGTTTTCCTTGGTGGCTGTCAATGAAGATGACCGAATCATATTTCGTTTTGTCGGCTGTCGTATTTATTTTTGAATGCTTTCGATTAGTCTGTTGCTGGGATTGCGACATTCTGAAATTCGTGCTTGTAATACATAAGTTCCCCAAGAAATATCAGCCATGCGAAGGCCATGCATGTGGCTCGACCAACCAACCTCATATCTCTCAACCGCATGTGAGTGGGACAACCTCTTTTGGGTGTTGCTCTTAGAGATACCTAGTTAGCATTAATTTCCAAGGCATTGCCTCCTTGGGGAGACCTGTAGACTTGAGGCCTACGGAACATCTTCCCGTAGAACACCAGACTAAGGTGGGTACCTAGACTGATGGGGGCTCCGGTATAACACTACCTACCGAGTAGGCACCTAGGAAGACATTTATCAATTGATTATCTTGCAGCTGTTGTGACGTTGTGATAATGCATGCAGGAAGCACAAAGGCCTGCAGCACGCCAGTCTCCAAGAAACCCAGCCGAAAAGCAGGATTCAGCCCAAGCAGCCAACAGCATTGAAGTTTGTCTTGGCTTGGCCTATGCTACTCTCATCCCAGACTCCCCGCAGGTAGATGCTGCAGTGTTTCAAGCAGCTCTTATCAGTAACGATGATGTGATTGGCCGCCGAGGTCTCCATCCCTGGGTTCCGAGGTCGCAGGGCAGTTGAACCTTCTCCAACCTCGATCTACTCACCTAGCTGCATGTTTAGACTACTTAGTACCGGTACTTACTTGGGACGGACCTGGCATCGCATCATCACCTCGTCCCTGGACCCTTGTTGCTTTTCTTCCGTTGGGGGCAGAAACGCGAGTCCTGATTCCCTAGTCAGGCACAAACTGCCCGGGACCAGGCCCAGTCGTGAGTTGCTCGCCCGTGACGTGGCTGGTCCTGGCATACGCACGGCTAGACGGGCTCGATCAGACTGGCTCACCGTCCGTCCATAAAGCTTGCTGTTGGGGAATTGTCACGGCTTCTGGCATACTCACTGTTGGGGAGTATATCATGCAATCACTCGTCCCTCTGATTCACGCATCATGGCGGTGCGGCAGAATAAAAACACCCCCTTCCTTCGGGAGACTGGGTTCCCAGGCTCATTACCGCGACAACATCAACCATTTCGTATTTAGATCATACTCCATAGCCAATTCGAGTTCAGCGAAACCATTCAGTATGGGCTCAGTTCCGGATACAAAAGCCAATGTCCTCCTGGTCGGCTCAGGTGGGGTTGGAACGATGGCAGCCTACGCTCTTGAGCAGGGAGGCAAGGCGAGCGTCACAGCAGTCCTCAGGTCCAACTACAAGGCCGTCAGCGAGAAGGGCTTTCAGATCAACTCTATCCAGCACGGTCAGGTCAAGAACTGGAAGCCAAGTGCCAGTAAGTCGAGCCCGCATTCTGCTTCGTCCACAATCCAGAGCCCCAGCTGACTGACACCTCAACAGCTCGAAACACCATTCCGAACGTAACCAAGGAGGATCTACACTACAACTACGTAGTCATCGCCACCAAGAACATCGCAGACATCCCACCCTCAATGCCAGAAGTCATCGCTCCAGCCGTCACACCGGGGCTGACCACCATCCTCCTCCTCCAAAACGGCCTGAACATCGAGCGCCCCTTCATCAAGGCCTTCCCAACCAACCCCATCCTCTCAGGCATAACCGTCATCGGCGCCTCAGAAAAGCCCAGCGGCACAATCAAGCACGACAACTACGACATCTCCTACATCGGCGCCTTCGACAACCCAAACATCAACCCCGACGCGTCCGAGGCCGTAGCCCGGGCCTTTGTGGAGCTGTACGACGCCTGCCCCGCCGTCACGTGCACCTACGACGCCGACGTGCCCTTCAGCCGGTGGCGCAAGCTGCTGTACAACGCGAGCTTCAACACGGTGTCGACGATCCTGCGCATGGACGTGTCCACCATGCGCGCGAGCGAGCACGTCATCGACGACCTGATCCGGCCCTTGATGCTGGAGATCGTGGCCGTGGCGGCTGCCAGCGGGGTGGTGCTCCCGCGCGAGGAGGTCGAGAAGATCATCACGGTGGACCTGTATGAGAGCTTCTTTGTGCCGAGCATGGCGCAGGATATCCTGAGGGGCAACTTTACCGAGTTTGAGAATATCGTCGGGGAGCCGCTGCGGGAGGCTGAGGCGCTTGGCGTGCCGGCGCCGACGCTGAGGGTTGTTTATGGGCTGTTGAAGGGGTTGCAATTCCAGACTAGAGTTGCGAAGGGGCTGGTGGTGGTGCCTGAGAGGAGCTCGCCTGAGATGAGGTATGGGGATAAGAATCAGAAGTGGTAATGTCGGCTTTGTTGGGCCCTTTGTTTGGTGCCTAAGTAGGTAGGATTTAGACTTCTTGATAGACCGACCATGGGTTGAATGCATCCACGTGCACAGCATACGCAACATGCCTGGCGGGCGAGATAATGCTGTAGCCCGAAGTCGGCGAGGTGATGCCGTGACTGGACGGCAAATCTCACGTGCTTGGTCACAGCGACACCAGGAACATGAATGGTGCAAGTCAACTGGTTCAAACCAGCCTCCTTTATTTACATGCTGTCTACAGCACCATATTCAACCGAATTTCTTGGTTCCATTAACCAAAGGCTGCTGCTACATCACATCATCTCTTATCAACCCTTGGAAGTAATAGAAAATTGAAACCGCCATGCCTCTCAATTTTTTCACAAAGCTTGTCACGCTGCTAGCCCTGCTGACCGCATGCAGCACTGGGTTCAAGCTCACCGACATGGGCTGTAACACTGACGGTCCCGGAAATACATACATGGTCTGACATTGGAGACGACAACACTGTCACCAAAGTCTTCAAGATGATATGCTCCAACGTGGCAGGGCATTGCTACATCAATGACACGGTACGTCAAGGACCGCTGTCAAGTGCTCCCAAGCGTGCCCCCGGATGGTTAGACAATGCGTTGTACTCCCACGAATGGTATGAGGGAAGGGAGCCACCTTGACACAAGAAGCATTAACCCCCTGGCCTCGCATGATCTTCCCGGCTTATTTGATTTTTATGGTGCAAATCTTATGGGGATCACCAATTCCTTCGCCATCCATCAGCCCAAGGAAATAAGCCTCACCAACAACCTGGTAGAAGTCGCCGGATGGTCTCAAAATGATCGGACTCGTACAACCCAAGATGATTGCCACCAGGTCTCCACTGTGGACTTGTTTCTCATGCGGCTGTTTGAGCAAGTCTGGGACCCAACCAAACAGACCATTGCGCGTCGTTGCAAAACGGCGACCCAGCATGGTGTTATTCCAAGCTTCTTGCGCACGCCAGATGTGGTCTTCCACGATGCCGTGTCTCGGGGTTTCAGTGCTAAAGTAGTCATCGAACTGGCGGCCGCCAACTTGAAGAGCTCGGTTGAAATGGCGCCAGTTCTGCCATATGTGGAAGTATCCCTGGCTCCATTGGGCAAGCCGAGGCAAATCCAGATTCTCAAAGAACGTCCGGCTGTAGGAGCGAGGAAGGTACAGGAGGCTCTTGCGCTGCTCCGAGTCTGCCTCGTCCCGGTGCTGCCACGACAGATCACCCACGATGGCATGGGCAAAGGCCGCCCTCGTATCTTCCAGTCCCCCGTACGCGGATCTGTTGCACGTCGACTGTTCGATACTGTCCCGCCGGAAGATGTAAGGGGCGTCCCTTCTGGCGCCAATGCCGTCGATAACATCCGCCAACACGGCCTCACAGGTGAGAATACCCCGGGCAGCGTCGACCTCAAATTGACCTTGTCGCCCCCCATTGGCTCGATATTCTCGTCGAAACTTAAACTGAGGCAGTCGGTACAGCCACGTCCAGTCTGGCGCCCACGTAGGACCGCCTTCCGGCGGGCAGAGGTTGCACTCCCGCAGCAGCTCGAGATTCTTGTAGCAGGTGAAGGCAGTCCTCGCCAGGCTGGCAAAGACCTCCCTCGGCGCCAAGTCATAGTCGACGGCAAGGTTGCGAGTCAGATCCGGGTCCATCATGGCCATCATGCCGTAGACCTTGTCGCTGGCCTGCGTCGCTCTGCACGAGGCCGCGGTGTCTAGAAGGGTGGTAAGAGGTGCGTGTGTGAAGCCGTCGGCGCCCATCTGGCTGGCTACCAGCGGCCTGATTCCCCGGTAGAGCAGGTGTTGATTATGGACGTCGATTGGCCCTCCGTGCCCGCGCGAGCGGACCATGTCCTGCACGATGAATCCATCTTTTACCAACCAAAAGTATTCGTGTAATGCCTGGATGCCACTGATGAAAGTTTCCCAGTCCATCTCCTCATCCCCGCAGCGGATCGTCACCGAAGTATTCCCAAGCGCAAGCTCCTGAACAACCCATAGCCTGCACCAATAGGCCCGCCGAATGAGCTCGTGCATGGCAAGCCAGCACCCGTCCCGAAACTGGATCGGATCCCCCTCCCAACTGCGCCGTAGCTCCTCGGCCTCCGCGGCGTCATGGACCGCCGCCAGCCTGGCCAGCAGCGGAAACGCCCTCTGGCTGTTGTCTGCCTCTGCGCCCAGCCACGAGATGACGTTCCAGGCCATCCCGTACATGTGCTTCATCCTGGCGACCTGGTCGTTGCGCTCGCGCAGGTCGCACTGGTGGATACAAAGCGCGTCGATCCAGATGTGAAAGCCGCCCTGCGCATCGAACCTGTGGTCCGCAGCCAGGGCACGCAGCGCCGACGCCAGGTTGGGTCTTACCTTGACCTCGAAGCCGTTGACGGTTATCGTTTCTGTGGCTGGCTCGGTACCCCAGACGTAGGAGAGGGTGGCGTAGTCTCCCCAGGTGAAGCGGTAGTGGCGAGGCCCCGGAGTGAGTCGATTAGTAGCAGGAGCTGTGTGTGAGCCTGAGGCGGGCTGCTGGAAACTTTTGATCCAGGCTTGAAGTCTTTGACGCTGGTTGTGACTTGGGATTGAGGATGCGGAAATGAACCTGTTGTATTCTGTCGTGCGATCTCGCCAGGAGACGGTATGCAGCTGACAGTGTACGTCATGTGTCGATGTGGTGGGTACGAAGGTCAGCATGCGCACTGAGTCCGACTCCCTATCCAACCTCTGGTACAGATGAGCATGTGCACGTGCCTCCTCGGGTGAACAAGTGACTGTGTTCATGATGATGTGTAGGCTCCGATCACTGGTGGCGCTTTGCACGACGTCCTCGGATCGGCCTTCAAAGGTGTACCTTCAGAGGTGTAGAGGCAGAGAATCTGAATCACCTGGCCAGAAAATTCTAGAGTCCCAAAGGTCGAAGAGGAGTGAGAACTAATTGAAGGCGCGAACGATCGAACGCGTGCTGCCGGAATTGTACAACAGCCGCTCGAGCACCCCTGGAATAGAAAGTCGGCGTGATTCGCATGAAGTCAATAAAGTGTGTGACCACGGGAAGACGAGTGGTTGCTGACTGAGCCACAGACGCAGTAGAAGAATCCAGATAGATGTCACGTGCACTGAGGATGAAGATGCTATGTCATTTCTCAGATTATGGCCCTTAATCTGGAAGATTGCGTGGCACTTACCTTGGGCATCGTAGGCTGGCTAGACGATGTGAATTCCAGACTGCGCAGCACTTGAGGCACTTGCCAGTCCACTGAAACCGATCACAACACTCATTTGCTTATGAGGCTGTGGGCGAGATTCATGGATAGATTGCTTGGCATTTGAGGACTAGTCTGCGATGTCAGATTCAATTTCCCCGCAGATGGTAATTCCGGGTTCATACCTAGGTACTTCCATCAATCGTGGCCTCTCAGAGAGATTAACATATGCCATCCAAGAAATAAAGGCTCCAGTCGAGATATCAACTTCGGATGGCTTCAAGCCTTCCATTCCTCGGCGTATATGACTCAGGTCCGCTCAGGACACGGCTCCTTGTCGATATTAATCCCGGGTTGATAGCGCCGTGCCGTCGACCGGTATCTGATGTTCTGACGGGATTCGGGGGCCACCTTATCGGACTCTCTCTCTCCTCTCTTTGAGCATCGATGTACCAACTGCATCCCCAGGTCCCTCGACTGACTTGCCTGGCTCGAGCAGCTGTGCGCTGAAGTGTGCAAGACAGCAGATTTCATGGTCCACCGAAGTTAGAGAGCCGCATCAATATCAAGCAGGCAAGGCCACAGCCACTTCGAAGTTCATTGCATCAAGCAGCGGCGTCCTAGGTCGCGAGCGGGTGGGAATCGTTCGACAAGCAGGGGTCAATTTAAGGCCGCCAGGACACATGCGGAACATTTGCCATCTGTGATATTTGGGGCACTGGGGCGGGTTAAAAAGCAGGAAGAGTCCACCTCTAGTAACAGTATCGATCATAGCAGCCAGGAATTTTTTTTTCCAGTTGCAGCCAAAGCCGTCACAAAGTTTTCCACCTGACTTCTTGTCCTTCGTGCCATCGGTGCTGCGCGGAGGGGGCTCTATCCTGACCACGCTAGAAGTAAGCCGTGGTTGCGTTACTCTTGTCGGTATTTTCATGTCAGTTCATCCATGTCTCTTGCATGGATTGAAGAAATGGATATCTGGTACAGTGCCTCTGGTGTAAATGGTGCCATGATTCTTCCATGTTGGCGTGAGATATGACATGAAAAGGTGTAGGAGTACGGGATATACAAAATCAGGGACAGGCAAGTTATCGGACGTCCGCATCCGCAGTGGGCCTTCTAAGCCCTTATGGATATCATTGATGTCTTGTTACGAGCCCTGACGCACGCAGCCCTGTTTCTCAGGTCAAGAATAAGACCAAACATCGACCAACGCTCTCCAGGGCTCCCTCAGCTCTTTCTACTGCAATGACCATCAGAATGCGTGGCCGTAGACCATGAGAAGTCCACCTACCTTGTCGTGCTACCAGTAGATGATGCGGGTCGAGTTGCTGGCATCGCCCTCACCACCACCAGAAGTCCAGGTTCGCACCGCCGCAGCCGCCGCCTCAAGATCAAAGCAGCCAGTGGTCAGGCCATCCCCACACAGCGGCAGCACCTCCCTGGTCTGCATGTCGCAGTGAGCCCGCTCCGTTATGGAAACGAAATTGGGCCCCCGAGACATGGGGTGCCGGCACAGCTCTTCGGCGCTGTGGGCATCAGACGCGCTGACGATGAGGCGGCGGTCGAGCGTATCATTTCGCTCCGCCTGGGACTTGACATCCGTACTGATAACCGAGTTGCCGCCCTCCTTGTCCCACGCCCTGAAGTCGGTGTCGCACTTGCCCTTGCCGCCGTCGACGGGGAGGACGGCATCGGTGAAGCCTGACCAGTGGATTGAGATGCCGCCTGCTTTGAGGCCGTTGGAGTGGTCTGCGTCGATCCATGTGCAGTATGGAGATGTGCTATATTTCTGTCAACGGGACTTTTTTTCTTCAAAGTGGGCGGGCGTCCAGCTGCCGTCTTACTTGTTCCACTGAGGTTGCTAATGACGATGTTAGTCACCATGGCCCTACCTATGAGCCTAACAAGGGTTGATTTCACTTACCTTGACACCACTGTAGTACCAACCAAGACCGCAGATGTTTCCCCAGTCACCAACCCATCCCCACTTCGTACCGTCGTGCAGCGTGGCGCCAATGGCCGCGATGCAGACGGCGTCGTTGCCGGCAAAGAGGGCGACCATTGCAGCCTGCTCTGGGACGCTTTGCCACATGGTAATGGTCTGAATAGCCCACATTATCAGTCTCCTCACATGCATCAGGTCCAACGAGCAAACACGACGAGCGGCTTGGCGATGTCCACGGTCGAATTTGCACTCACCTCAGATGAGCCCGACTTGAGGCCAGGGAACTCCCCACCGTGGCCGATGTCATTGCCAAAGTTGTCGAACAGCTTGCCATAGGATATGGAGCCGCCAGCGTCGGTGAGACAGCACTGGCCTGGGTCGCTGGGGCTGCCGGCACCGTCGAGGGCGACGTACACCTTGAAGGTGGAGTAGCCGTCTTGGTGGTCTGGAAACATGTCATCGTTGAATCCCCAGAAGCCGATGGCATGCGAAATGAGGCCGAGAATGTTGATGACCCCCATCTTGAATCGATAAACCTTGGCGAGGGTGGTGGGGTGGTGTTTGGAGGGTGGCGTTGCTTGTTGAAGGGCGGGAGTTGAGGCTCTGGCACTCAGACGTACAAGGTTTTATTCCTGGCAGTGAGTAAACGGATCGAGAGTGTGCATCACGGCGGGGCAGATACTGGGTTGAGAGCAGTGAATTGAATAACTCTCCGTTTGTAGGCCTAGACCTTTAAATGTACTTGGTAGAGGCTTCGGCTACAACTGTATTTTTCCCCCTCCCCCCCTCCCCCCCC
>MAVT02000994.1:0-17995 GCA_001702395.2 Diaporthe helianthi | reverse complement strand
AACTAAATCGACTATAGACTATAGTAAATTAGTTACGAGGCCTTAACTAAGACTACATAACTAGAAACTAAACTTAGTTAGACTAAAAACTATAGACTAAATTTACATCCCTGTTATTAATATTACTATTAATATTAAGGGTATATAAAAGCTTTATAATAATAATAACGAAATAATTTAGCTAATTATAAAAAAGTACAGCTAAGTATTTATAAAGCTTAAATATATTAATATCTATAATATATAAATATACTAAGAGTATATAAATAGAAACCTTTAGGTCATATTTCTACCTATTAGGTATATACTAGTAAATAAGTTAATAAAGGTATTCTTAAAGCCAACATTTAAGTACTTTAGGAGAATACTAAACTTATATAATATAAGTATAGTACTTAAATAAGTACTAATAAATTAATTTAAAAATAAGGAATATAGCTTTAAGTACTTAAATTAAGTAGCTACTTAAATATAAAGTTAATAAGCGCTATAAGCTTAACCTTTAGCTACTCCTTATACTACTTATATAGCGCTAGTACTTCCTTATTTATACTTTTATACTTACTTCTATCCTTACTATCATCCTTATCTTTATTATTATTATTTCTTAGCTTATTTTAAACTAAGAGTATAAAGCTAGCTAGAGGTATAAGTACCTTAAGTACCTTATATAAGTTTTTCTAAGCTTTAGTAAGCTCTTAGGAATTATTCTATTAGCTATAAAAGCTTAGAAAGTATTTAAGAATTTTCTTATACTTTTCTTAGTCCTATTAATACAAAGATTATTAAGCTAAATAAGTAGCTAAATAACCCTTAAAAGTATAAACTTATACTTATAGTTTAACTCTAAGTATTAATAGTAGTACTTCAAGTACCTAGGGTTCTTATAGTTATAATAAATACTATCTAACCTTTTAAATAGTAAGGAGTATTTATAGCTTTTATATAATATAGGATACTTAGTATTAAAATTAGGAGTATAATTATTATTTTAAGTAGCTAGTACTTATTCCTCTAAGCTCTCTAAGTATAAAGAGAGGGGAGAGACCTTACCCTTAGCCTTAAGGATTTTATTAATAAGCGCTATAGTACTAGGAGATAGGGGTAAAGATATAGTAGGTAAGTAAGTAAGTATATCAAAATTAGTTTTAGTACTTAGATTTCTCAATTATAAGCCTAAAAAATAAGCTTAATAAATATAGAAAAATAAAAATATTATTTACTTAAAAAGATTAAGAAAGTAAATAAAAAATAGTTTTAAGCTTAAGTTTAAATACTTTATAGGCTTATTAAAGCTATTAATAAATACCTTAGGTAAACTATAAATACTATTTTGTTTTTATTTTTTATTATTCTTATTTATAAGTTTTTTTATTTATTATATTTAATACTATAATAGTAACCTACAATGCTTAAATTAGATAACTAGTAGGTTATCTAGGAAGTATATTATATACTAGGGTATACTTAATAGTAGATCTATATCTATTACAAGTCTTTATTATTACTTAAATATACGCTTCGCCTACTGAATAATAGAGCGTAGGAGGCTAGATAATTTACTCTATTTAATATACCCTGCTTATTATCGTGATAAATAGTAAGAAAGCGAAGGAGGGAAGTAAAGAAACTAAGGAAGGAATAGTAAAAAATTAAATACTTCTCGATATTATAAAAGATAAGGAAGTATATCTCTTTTTAACACACTCGTTTTAAATGTATGTTTCTATGTATTTCTATATATATTCCTTGTGTACTTTTATTTATCTAGTCATAAGAAAACGGATATTAGTATAGTAAAAAACGGATGGTATATAGGTACAAGTTGCTATGTGTGAATTACTATAAAGGCTATAGAAATGTTTAACCCCTATGTATACGCCATAGATCTTATCTAAATTTTATGAAGTTAAAATTATTAAATAGGTTAATTTTAAAGCTTTATACTTATATTATTTTTATAATACTAAAGGTATCTTATAAATATATAAATAGAGGTTAAAATATTAAGGATTTTAAGCTTTTAAAATATATATATTTAAAGAACCCTAACCCTATACTAAAATACTTAATTAAATACTATATTTGAATTTATCTAAGGTTTCTTCTATAATATTACTAATTATAAATATTATAAAAGATTTTATAAAAGATTTAAAATTAATATCTTAAATTATTATTACTTTAATTTTAAGCTTAATATTATTACTAGAAATTTATAATAATTAATTATATATAGGCTATTATATATTAACTATAAATCATATTAATAATAATTTGTGTTATTATAATAGGATATACTAAGTAGTAAAGACTTATATACTAAGTTAAGGGTTATATAAAGTGCTAAATCTGTACTATAGGTGAGTTGAAAAGTAGGCGCTTTAATTAGCTACTAAGATGGGTACCTGTGTACTATCCGTTTTTTGCTGTGCTAATATCCGTTCTCAGTAATAAAGGCGAGTAAAAAGATCGACAATTACTACCAAGTTTTAAATCCTCTCTTAAATACTTTTTATTAGATACATTTATAGAAATAAAATTTTAAATTTTAACTAATAGATATAGTAACCCTCTTTACATCTAAAGTATATACTAACGCACGGTCAAGATTTTTAGCACACGTTTTATTCTTCTTTTACAACTTTTAACCTTTATAGTCATAGTTGCCTCTAGAATCAAGTAGGTCTTATTTTTTATCTCTTTTCAGCCATGTGCCAGCACTACCATGATTAAGTACTTAAGTCCCAGGCATAGGCTCCAGTTTATTAGGGCTTATAGGCTACCGCACTCAACAGACCATAGAAGCTCGCCCTAATCGTAGGCACTTCTTGGGTTTTGCAAATCTCCAGCCCTAAACGTGCACAAGGGTCTTGTTGTCTCGAGTGATTCAGGCCTCAGAAGGCATGTTGCTCGTGCGTCATGGTAGCCCCTGTGGTCTGTCCACATTGTAGAATACCGGATCCAAACACATGGCATGAGGATCTTTGCTCTGACATTTTGAATGGTTGTAAGCGCACGGGAGCAGTGGGTTGAAATTGAAGAGTCTCAAGGTAGAAGGATGGTGGGCTTGTGTTTGGAGTAGCACGGCAGGAGGAATGGAATCACCCAGGTCAGCAAAGTGAGTAGTCGACATTGCCTGAAAAAAGAGGCTTTACACATTGGCAACTTTTGGTTGTGGATATCGGACGATTGGCTAATGGTGCGTTTGTAAGAGGGGTGGAGCTGGAAGTCACTTGAAAATGCTGAACTAAAACACTGTTACCACTGCTGCTGTTTTGCAACTGGTGGGAGCTGGACCCCCGTAGCTCCAAGAGGCCTCCACTCAATTTGTGTGGTGTGTGGACACTGGGACCCAAGGAAGTCGGCGTTTGTATTTTCTACTGTTGCTCAAAAGATACTGGCACGTGGGAAAATGAGTGCCATTATTTGGAGGTTCCAGATTTCGTCCGTTGTTCAGCCCACTTCGTGCCATTTCAGTCATCAGCTCCGCTTCACTTATCGCTTGTTTTGTTGACCTTTGCCTGCCTTGGGATTCTTCTGGGCAGAAACTAGTAGAATATAGGGCGCTAAACTTCTGAAGGTCTTTTCTCTTCTCTCGAGTCTCTAGAAACTGAGATCACAACTTTTGCTGTTGTTGAACCTCTCCAACTTCCTTTCAACCCCTCCCGATACCGGCAGCGATACATCACCACAGGGACAGTATGCCCAACAAAATCAATCAAGATGCCAGCCTCCAGAAACTTCCTGCTGGACTTTCCCATGGAGATCAGAAATTCTATCTATGGTTTCACCTTTGAGAATTTTCAGTTGCCCCGTAAGGTGGCTTGCTGGCCCTACCCGGACTATCTCCACGCCGTTCAGAGCATTCCCATGGCCTACGATACCAGCAACAAGATCGCCAACACCTCAATCTTACGAACCTGCCGCCAGATCCGCTCCGAAGCCTACCCAGTGATGTTGCAAAAACATCAACTCGTCCGAGTGACAGTGGCAAATGTGCTGTTTAGCCCACAACTCATCGGGTCGATGCTTTTTATCGTGCCCCTGACGGACCAGGCCTTTGCCACCTACCCTGGCTTCCTCATGACACACAGCATCGAGGGCGAGCAAGATGACGACTCAGACAGCCCCTCCCGCACCTGGTGCTTTGCTCTCCCCTGGCGAGATCTCTGCATGTTCTGCCGGGCCGTAGCCAGTGGACATGTCTTCAGTCTCGACGCCAATGCCGAGATCCGCCACCAGGTCACCATGCATGACCCTTTCGCCAGGACAAGCAGCCCGAATTACATGGGCGTCAAGAACCAGACCAAGTACCTCCAGCCGTATGGCGACTGGCTCGGCGGTGCCATGGAGTTCACCATCACCGGCAAAGTGGACGCCCACCTGGCGGCCTCACTAAAAGCCGAGATCCAGAAGCTGCCCGCCGTTGACATCACCAAGATGCTCAACAAACACACGCGCATAGAACTCGACGGCCAGCGCCAGCTTCTACGAGGCCGCGGCCTCGCCGGGTTCTCCCGGGCCTGCCTGAAAACCCTCACCGAGGTCAGCCGGCTCGTCGAGACCGACGCCTGGCTCGAGGCCGGGCCGGGAGGCCAGCCCAACCAGCTCGTGAGGGGTGTGCGGGACATCTTCAACATCCTCAGCCGGGAGCACGGCGACCCGCGGTGGGAGGAGGAGGAGGAAGGGGGCCTCCGAGAGGAGGACCACACTTGGCACCTCAGCCGCGCCATCCAGGCCGCTGCCTCCCTCCTCGCTGGGCGCTCTCCGTCCGCGGCGCAGAGGTCTAGCGTCTACTATCGCAACGCACGGGCTCACCGGTACTACTCTGGCTCTCCTGTTGCGGCTGAGGCGATGCTGGGCTTGGCGCTGGATATGGTTGCTGGTGAGGGGTTTGAGAATTGGAAGGATCAGTGTCTTGAGGAGGCGCATGAGATCGCTAGGTGGAAGGACATTCGATGTGGTACGTATTTATTCGTATGGATTTACTGTGGGAGAGTTTTCTGACAGTAGTTGAAGGAGCAACCTAGCACAGTAATCTGAGGTCAGCACCGGGCTGCGATCCATGGATGCTGTGCACATACACATGTATCGCTAGGGACATTGGATCGAAGGGACGATGGAACTGGCTCAACTTGAAGGAATTGTCTCCACAAACCAGAGATCGCCATAATGACCACTTGAAGAGGACTTTTTCAAGGCATGACTGATGAATATTATTATACAGCGCACATGTCCTTTCGAGTCTGTTTGGTTGAGACGGATTGGTTCCGCAGTCAGGAATAGGGTCTCAACAGAGAGCGGTTTCAGGGCATTCAAATGTTGAGTATCGGCGCATAGTTGAGCTTGTGTTACACTCTTTTGAGTCAATGGGAATTGCCCTAGTAATTAATGCGTATAGAATCTGCACCTGTATGGCCTTTAATGTAGCCATCAAATCTGTTAGTAGGGTGACTATCATGTGCGTTCGTATCCTCGTCCAGCGTCTTCCCTCTTGACGTTTTTGCATTGGACGGGAGGCTGAATAAATGGGATGGCTAGCCACTTACTTACAGAAGACAAGTGGTGATACTAGCAGTACCAAGCTCTCAGGTGCTACACATCTCTGGTCCCTAACATTTGAAGTTGATAACCCGCGGCCCAAGGCGCCAGCTTCACTGCAAGACGTCAGCTCCCTATCAAGTCAGGTGTTCAAGGGTCAACTGGTCCGGCAGGATCAACGGATACCGGTATTGAACACAGTTGACAAGGGATGTGGTCGTCTTCACGTGACCTAGGGAGTGCCTGGCCCAGGGCATCGACACACCTGAAGAGTTGCTCAGTTACTTCTCTCACTGACCCTGAAGTTCCTCGGTTGCCATTGATCTGCTATTGAACCTTCCCAGGTTTGGATCCAAGAGATGCCCCAGCCCGTTTGGGCCGTTTGTATCGATTAAGGTCTGGCCATTGTTTGGCTGACTAAGCCCCCCCCCGGAGCATTGTCTCCTGAAGTGAATTCACCGTGCCAGGGTTCGGGGTTCTGACCATCTAGGGATCGAGGGCGAGAGTTTCTCGGAGTGGGTCCACCCCAGCCAGAACATTTGAACAGCCACAGTGTGGATTTCATTGCCAGTCGATCAGTCTCAGCTTGTTCCTGCTGCCAGCTGTGCACTGTCACCGTTCATTCACATTTCCCAAGCCCACTCACCCAATCAAATGCTCGCAGATCCCACGCTCGTTCATGGAGAAGACTCAGGGGGGCCGGCTTCCAGTGGAGGGCTCCAGTCAATGGTGATACCGGTCCGCAGTGCAAAGGACAACAAAACAGACACGACTACTGCAAGCACAGACACAGAAGAAGAGCAACAGACAGTGACCTCTCCTCCTTCAATAATGACTCAAAACCTCTGGATCTTCATCTTCAGAGGGCTGCCGTACGACACATACAACAGGCGCCACACAATCTTCTACCTCGACTCCCCCGATGTCGAGGACTTCCACATCACCGCCCACGCCCAGCGGCCCACCGAGCACGAGCCCTACGAGTACCTCGAGTTCGACGCCGAGGAGAGGTACCCGATGAGTGTCGACTTCATCCACGGGCGTCTCGTCGGCAGGGTCCAGGTCGACGTGTCTCAGCCGCGGAAGCTCCTGGATACCATCGCCTCGACGCCCGTCGGTGGGGAGCCTGACTGGAACTGCGGGCACTTTGTCTACCACGCCCTGGAGCTGCTCGCTGAGGCTGGGGCGATATCTGAGGAGCAGGTGAATGAGACCAAGGAGTGGATGATGGATTCCATATTGGATGGGGCTATTGCATAAGCCCGTGCGGGTGGCGGGCTTTGTTATCGCACCAGGACGCGCTGTTGGTAGCTGGCTACCTAGTACCTGAGCAACTACGAGGCCCTTGAAGGTTTTAGATCGAGAGAATCGCACACTGAATGTAGTTGCAGAGTCGAGTCCATGAGAGATCAAATTGCGATGACAGCGCCCTGCCCACCATGCGATTCTGGGCACTAGCCTGTCATTCTACAAATTTTTGTCAAAGGGTGCGCGGGTGCGCGGCACCTACAATTAACTGAGAGCAACTGATATTAACAGCCCAACGCATGTCACCAAGATCACAAAGACTCGGATGTATCTGGTTGTGGTTGCTCCCCCTGCATGCCAGGTGTCCGCGGCCTTCCAACGCAACAAGTGTCACGGCGTTACCAGGACAGCGATCATTCCTGGCCTTCTTTAGATTGCGCTTCAGGTTAAACTAGATGATCGAGATCCTTCTGACGGGATACAAAGATGAAGTTGATACCGTCATCGCTGCTGCCCTGCCAGAGCGGTGGGACTGCTGCTATGGCCCGGGCAACTCAGCCCACCTGCTGTGACTTGCAATGCATGATGCAAAGATGTAAGCCATTTGATGGCTCATTAGTGTCAGCTTTACCAAACAAGGAACATGCCATCGCCAGCGTACACTGTTGTGTTGGCACATACTTCTGGCATCATACCGAGAATAATATGCCAGGAACTCAGGCAAAACGTCTCAGCTGTCGTTCTTTCGACAAGTGATAAACACCCCGGCTTCCCATAGGGGACTTGTAAACTCGGGGGCTGATGGTAGCCAAGTCTCTTCTACGTAACTCTGCTCCTTCACACTTCCAGGAGCACATGTTTTGCCATTGGTAATTTGCGAAGGTTCCATAAATGTCCCAGCGTGGTGGTCAAGTTGTACGGGGCGTCCCCGCAGACCTGAAAGTGAATTCTGCCGCCCCTTGCACACGCCTCCTTGATATATTATGAACAGTCCAGGGCAGCCAGTTGTTCTCCCGCCAACATTTAGCCGGATATCTCCCCTGGGGGCGTACCATGCTGAGATGCTCCGCACACAGCATGGTGATGTTTTGGGCGGTCTGGTCCGAATTGTACGAGATATACCGCGAGCCTTTGTTGTTGATATTTGCGCAGGTGATATTTTAATGTTCAGAGATCTATCAAACGCTCACACATCATGCTCGTGGAGCTTGCTGGCTTTCGTTTCACACGCCGGGTTGAGTGATATGAGGCTTGACCCAGCCAGAGCATCGAATAACCTCGCAGTTAGTACTTGAGCTTTGTCTCTTTCAGTGAGCATCTGATATGTGCATATACAAATATCTTCATTTTCGCTTATCGATGCAAAGTTCCATCTCGCTTTTTCCCCTACGCCCAGCAAAAGTACATAATTGGTCGAAATGTAATTAGTGTGACTTAATTCAAGGTAATGAGTGATTGCTTTAGGTCTATGTGAACCTTTTCCAGTTTTACATAGGAGTTTTTCACGCAAGGTGAATTCCACTCGCTGATTTTCTCTACCTAGGTACATGTAAATGGGGCACTCGCGTGTGTCTCTAGGCCAACAAAACTGGCCCTTTGATACCTAATGCAACTGCCATGGATCTTCTAGCGTAGAATTGACTTGCAACAAGAAACAACGAGAATGTAGCGTTCACTGCTGCATTTGAAGTCCCACTTGCTGCCAAGCCGTCAGTCAGCACGGCAGCTCAAAGGCCTGGCCTCGACCGACACAAGTCATGGCACGTAGTTCATCACAAAGGAGAACCACACCGTATAGAAAGCAGTTTCCGCATTTAAAAAGTTCGTCAGAACTCCTTTGTCTCCCTTTTCAAATATGCAACCTCAAAACCATCTACGACCAAGCCCCCACTGCTCAACAACTTTGACCTTGCAAAACAGACTGACTGACGAGCGATCACAAACGGTTTCTAATCTTGGAAATTTCCAGCATGTCAAACCCCTATGAAAGATTCCAGATCGGCGATGAAGTCGTCAACCGGAATTCGGGCGTCAAGGGTATTGTGACAAAGCGCATTTGGCTGCCGATTGTGAAATCTCACGCTTACGAGTACCGGTGCGAGTTCGTGGCAGACGAGTTAAACGGGTCAGTTATTCCCATGCTCCCACCGTACTCAGGTTTTCGCTTACACACCTAGATCTCAAACCGTCTGGATGAAGGTCAGGTCTCCTTACGTCATGACGGTATCCGAGTTTGACCTGGACGAAGCTCGCAACTACTAAGAATCTAGCGAGGGCGTCAGGACTTAGAAATGGAGATCAAATAGCTGTACTTCCCCGCTGGTTTTGGACCTTCATTGGGGGGGGGGGGTCAGTGTATCTTGGGGCCTGTTATGAGATGATTGAGAGACAGAGACTCTGAGGCAATGGAAAAAGGAGCACTGAGATCTTCCTTGGCAACTTTTTTTTTCCCATGCGTTTACGCCTGGCTGCCCGCGAGAATCCAAATGTCTATTGGTGCAGTCAAGATGTCGCACGCAGTTTCCGAGTTCTTTTCTACATTACCCCGTTTCGAGAATTTCGTCATATCTTGTTATGAGGACTTAACCACGGCATCCGAGATGACTTCATATATCGGTTCATTTGTGCTCGAATCCACACGTTGCTCGTCAAAGATGATATGAAGGAAAAGAGGAGGGAGAGATAGAAAGCATACAATATCAGAGTATGAAAGGGTCGAGCTGAAGAATACAGTGCAGATCCTCAGAACAGATAGTACACTGATCACATCAGAACTTATCCCAATTATCCTCAAACAACGCAATTGTCTCCCGCCCAACCCACGCCCCAATCTCATTCCCCACATCACTCGCAAACTGGAAGTGAATTCCCCCAAAGACACGGCTATCGCCATTCTGTAGCGCCGCTGCCGTCAGGTTCGTGATGCGCCGCGTGATCACCCCAACCCCATCGACCGTGACGTTGCTGCTCAGCGCCACATCGACCTCGTCGCGGCCGCCGTTCCACGCCTCCTTGATCATGGCAGCCGCCGCGCCGCCAAAAGTCGCGTGCGTGGAGAGGTAGTCTTGGTGGTTCGGTGTGGGTGCCAGTAGTGGGGTCCAAGCTGGGTCTGAGACGTTGCGCCCGCTGGCTAGGTAGGTTTCTGGGTAGCGGATGGCGGTGACGGGGCGCCAGCTGTTGTAGAAGTACCTTGTCTTATGTTAGTGTGCTACTGGACCAATGGGTTCTCATCCCCGGGTCGGGGATAGTGGTGGAACAAAACTCAACTGACTTGGAGTCCCAGCTTGCAATGGCGGCATTTGCGAGGGCGTAGTTCAGCTGGGCGTAGAATTTGTCTGATGCAATTACATCAGTGGCGAGGCTATTTCCGATGACCAAGTTTGCGAGACGATTCCACTGACTATACAGCTCCAGTCAGCAGACATAGTGCTTCAATTCCTACCCAACCCGTCCTGAGCTTACATAGGGCTACTCTCCCGCCAGAAGTAAGCAGTCTCTGTATCATACGGCTTCCTGATCGTCGAGTTTCTGGCGCCTTGTTCCTTCACGAAATCCAAGAACGGCTCATACTCCGGCGAAGTGACATTCGGCGGCGGGGGAGCCCGGAACCGCGTCACGTCTCCCAGGCCACCGAAGAGCCGGATGAACTGCGCCTGTGGCGTGTCCGGGGCGGGCTGCCCACCCGGTGTGGGCTGGTACACGCCGGGTAGAGCTGGTCGCACTTCGTAATCCACGAAGTAGTTGATGCCGTCATCGGCGCGAGCCACAACCACAGTCCGAGCTGCCTCTCTCCCGATCTCCGTGGCATCCAGGGCATCGGGGGTGTCTGGGTTGAGGCCGATCGGCTCAAGTACGGCCTTGAGCTTGGAGTTCACAGTCGCGTAGAGCCTGGTGCCGTGGAAGGTCCATAGGAGCGTGTCGTGGGCGGCGTGGGAGACGGCGAGTTGCTGAAAGGCGAGTGACTTTCCCTCGGAACGGGTCGCGGCGAGGTACACCGCGCCCTGCACGATGGCTTCGAACCAGCCTGATGGCGGCGATGGAAGGCCGTTTATGACGGTTCCATTCACCAGTATCGCAGATTGGTCAATCCTGGTAGTGTCAAAATCAACAGGTATTGTGATTAAAGTGAAATATCATGTCAGGCAAGCAGCCCAGGGAGTCTCTTACCAATATTGCACAATGTCACCGCTGTACGCTGCGTTCGCGGCAGCAATTGCGAAGCATGACAAAGCAAAGTGAAGCTTCATATTGGCGGATTTGTCGTTTAAAGCAGAGCAATACTTGTCCCCAGCTGCGATATGATTGTCCCCAAAAGCCCATTATATACTTGAATCCGTGCAAGTGATGCAATATTGCACGCCAATCACGACCATCGCGCCAGCGACATGCCGATGACGATGTCATTGGTCGGTGAACGACACTTGCAGGACCAAGACCTCTAATTCAAGAGTCCCAGAGCAACCACCCTCGCCAAGTATGCTAACACACCGTGGTTTCCAAAAAAGTGCACTTTAGATTGTGGGCGTACCCCGTTGGCTGTGGTTGTCGGTGCTAGGGGCTGGCATGTGTGTCTGATCCGCTGCCAACATCTGGAAGACGTGATGCACATTTGACATACCGAGCACTTGAGGTTCGCCAGTCAGATCTGTAGACGGTACTTAAGTAACGGGATGCGAATAAAGAAGATGGCACTGTGTGTGCGAGGTTCTGTCCAGGCAGGTAAGCAATCTAGTGAGGTATGGTAGAGTGAGGTACCTAGTTACGCGATTCTCTCATAGAAACTAGGTTCATATGATCTACCTAGGTACCTTCATCGTAACTTCACGTGACCGTAGCTGACAAGACAAAAACATTTTTGCTTCAAATGCCTGATACCTCTTTTAACATAACAACTTCTATAAGGCTAATGGTCGCTTCTACCTGGGTACTACGCGTCTTGCTAAGGTCGATCCCCTGAGTGAATGATTTGCTGACTACTCGCATGGGAGAAAGTCAGCGACTCATTCCGGCCGTCTGTATAGAGGTGCTTCTTTGTCTTCAGCAATACCCCTGTGTTGATTCGTTACCTACCATGGCCATGACATGGTTGAATTCGTGTAAAAGCACCCAACGGGCGAGGTCCTGTTAGTCACTATGAATTTCAGGCCAGTGCCCAGGTGTGAAGGCACGCAGATATCCCACAATATGCTTGTCAGAGGTCCCGCCGGAAGACTTGATTCAGTGACAGGTATTCAGTACATGTATATAACGACAGGCATCAAACATCTTCTCCAACTTCAACCTCCTGATCAGCATCGACATCACCAGCTGCAGCGGGATCTACAACATAACACTCAACCAAAACAACTGTCTTGTGACTCCTTCGAGCCACAGGCAACAAGCAACGACCAAAGATACCAGCCTACACAGAAAACCACACGACCCCTGCTGAGTATGTATCTATTTACGAGTACCTGATACTATGATCTTCATCTGTGATCTTGATCATAGCTGCTGACAGAATGCCCATGAGGTTTTCCCTACGGTGACCTACCCCACTCAGAAGCCCAAAAGCATACCAAACTCACTTCCCGAGACACATTCGTGAGTCGACCAAATCTAGTGTTATCACAGGACCTTCATCTCCAGAAGACTGATCGCTTTTACCTCTTACAGGCTCTACTGCTGGTCTACCAACGATGGCAGGGTCATCCTCAAAGCAAGGCGGCGGCTCCAAGGGGCACAAGTCTAAGAAATCCGGACCTATTGTGGTGACAGGAGACACGTGCTCCTCATGTGGAAAGCTGAAGACGGAGCCAGCAGTGCAGGGTGTTTACCGATCGGCGGTCTGTACTGGTTGTTACGGCTATGGCTGCCGTGTATGCCGGGGACATGGTGAATACCTAATCCAGACCGCTGGGTGCACATCCCCCGCGGATCACTACAGCTGCAGCCGGAACAGATGAATATGTATTACCTAGGTAATTTGGCCTTATTGTTTCCGTTGGGAGAAGGAGGATTCAAACTTTGCAGGCAAAACAGTTAGGTACCGATATTTTTCTAGGGTAACTTGGTAATATATCGACAGGTTTACTTAGTTAAGGGGTTTGTTTGACTGCTTTCTGATGAAAGTGAACATGACTTCGTTAGACCTATCTGCTATTGTTTCTGGTATTGATATGGATGCTAAATGAGCCATGGTGTTCGAAAAAAACAAAAAAGATCCAGATGTCACCGGAGTAAACAGCGCAAGGGAACAGAAACGAACGCAATAACATACCGTTTGAGTAGCAAAGTAATGCTTTGCGTCAATGGTATGAGAACCACCACTCGAAATCTATACCGGGAGTTTTCCTCGATAAAATCCAATGGCACTGGGAATACGGCTGGTGACTGCTAGAATCTGAAGTTATATTGCCCACTCGTCATATATCCGCGTCCTCTCCATGCTCGACGATGAACTTTCATCCCCCACCACGGCATCATATACCGGCAAGCTAGCCCGGACCCAATCCACCATGTTGTGCTCTAAGACCAGGCGAATCGCTGAAAAACGACGAGAAGTTTTAAGAAATTGATGGGCGAAAGCCTCTTCCTACCCCATTTGCACAGTGACAGCAGTTGAAGGCAGAAATTGAAGAGGGCTTGACGGTTCTAACGCCCTGCCCGGCGTAATCAGCTTTGACAGTTCTTATCGCCATGAAAGGGACCAACGGCCCAAGGTATTGATCCAACGAATCCGTTCTGATCACCCTTCAGGGATGCCTCAACTATCACATTATCTCTTCGGTTGTAAGAAGTCAATTCGTGTCTTTAATATTGTAAAACATGCTATCTGCTCTGAGATAGAGTTATACTAATCTTCGGGACAGCAATATCCTTCTATTCCCTGATAGTCAAATCTAAAATTGGCTGTGAACTCGGAGCTGTTCTCGTGTGCTCGACCTGAAGCGCCGGCCTACTAATCCGGACCATCGTGTTAGCAACTCCTCCGGGATTAATGATTTGGCCACCTGGGCAATCTGGGTTTGAACTCACCTGAATCATCACGCGTACACTGTATCATTTGGGACACGTACACCAACATGAGAATTCTCAGCCATTTCGTTCTGGTCAATACCTGTTTGCCATCAAGGTTGACACAGCGAGAGGTCTGCAGGATTCCTTAACGTGAGTTTTTTGTGGTACGAATTGGCTCAGCAGCGTGGACCAACGGGGATTGACTTACGATTATACATGTATCCCGGCGCCTTTAACATGTCCGAGCAAGGAATCTCCCAGACTTCGGTGTCATTTCGTGCTGGCTCACTGCGTTTGAAGTCGACCTCATAGCACTCCCAGGGTGCGAGCGAGTGTCCAGCCAGGAGGATAAGGAGGAGGTTGACAGCGATGGAAAGCTTAAAATGCATGATGTTGGTCCTTTTTGCTGCCTTTTACGTGTTCAGGGATTTGTTGAGTTGGTGATGTTGTGATCAAGTTCAAATTGCGGGACGCTGTGTTTCGTGGGCCCCTTGAAATACTTTAGAAGTGCATGTTACTCTGAGCTTCAATATGGGCTCTACCAACAGTGAATTACAATTCAAAATTGCGGCCAATTCAAGCCCGCGATGTAGTGAAGTTTCTATACACCGCGTAGGTCCTGGCACTCTGTACGTTCTCTTAAAACTAATCCGGCATGGACTTCGTTTGCTCTCTGAGCCTATATAGAATCTTACGCCGATTCGACTACCTACCTAGGTAGGTACTCCACAATCTAACTTCACCACACCTTGAGAGTTCTCGAGAGCATCATGGTGTTACGTTGGGAGAATGCGAACTAACAATGCGGTAAGACAACCCTGGGAATGTACCGTAGATCTTCACAATAAATGATGCTCTCTTTGGCAAAGTTACCCTCTGCTAGGTGTTTGCGGAGAGGTTTTACTCTGGGCGGTGTCCTATCATAGGTCCTCTGGTTCTCCAGTGAGAATGACCCATACTTCAAGTTGATCACCCCTCGCTTCTTTTACGCACCCATCTAGTTAATTCTTCAAGTAATAGCCAAGTATTCAACACACAATCTCGTCCCTCTCTTGCAAATTGCTAACCCACATTCAATTCCCAGTGAGATTCTTGGAGGATTCTATACAGTTCTGAAGTCGAATGCAAGACGTTCTTGGAATGGCTATGCTTTTTTGAGACACAACTACCCGAATGAAGCAACTCAACAATCCCATCTGTACAAGCGTAGCAGAAATATAAGGTTTTAAAAAATATGAAAATCAATACCTGGGCTATATAAATACAAGCGGATAAAGTTTTATTGCTGGCGGGGTAATGGGGCTGCCCGAGACTGAGCATCTTTTTGAGGGGTAGAGGGTTGATCTCAAGGTTGACAAGTGCTGAATGTCCAGCAACATGGGAAACATTGGCAATAAAACTACCGATGACGAAAGGTGTGTCATGGTGGCATTTAAATTAAACGCGAGCCGTTGAAAATATAGAATATTTCCCCTAACAAGAAAAATGACCCCACAAATCGCCGGCAATTCCATCATTTAGGCCTCTCGAACGAGAACGGACTAGATAAGACGAGGCATAGGCGAGCTCCCCCGGCTTCTATGACTGGAGTAGATATCGAAGTACCTAAGTAGCGCAATGGGCACAGCCACACTGGTTGGGATCCATCTTGATCTTGGCCGCGAAATACGAATTCATGGTGGTTAGGGTAGTGACGCTGCTGGAAGTCGGCGTGGTGATGGTCGTCGTGGTTGTACTTTGGGGGCTGGTTGATGTAGTAATGCTAGTGGTTGTGCTTGTGGTTGTGGTGGTTATGGTTGAGGTGCTACTGGCATCTATGGCGGCCGTAATTGTCAGGGTGATCGGCAAGGTGGTGGTGATCTCGATGATCCGTGGGACTGTCCCATCAGTCTTGGTCGTTTCAGGGGGTTGGACGATGATTGTAGATGTCAAAAATATCAGGGAGGTCTCGGTTGTGGTCAACTGTACAGCGGGAGTATCGCCAGCATCCCGACCCTGGATATTTTGCATTGGGCCAGGCTCATCCAGACTGCTGTCGCTCTCATCCCCGACTTTTCTTAGCACGAGGGCAGCCCCATTAGGCCCGTAGTTGACATTGATTCCCTCGCCGCCGCGATCGCATTTCTTAGCCACCTGATACAAGGAGTAAACCAATCAGTAGTTGTACTTCCGGGGTATTACTGAGCCGGTGATGACGGATGGTACTCACAGTCGACAAGACCTGTTCACAGGCATCAGCAGTAAAGTTCACAGCCTTCGACTCATCCATGATGGAGGTGAACTCGATGGTAATGTTAAGGCTCTCTGTCTTTTTATCCTTTACAGTGTCCACGCAACCCTTCGCCTGTTGTCATTACTCGTCAGCTTGTCGCATCGCACAAGTCTTGACTTGATACCAGAATTTGCCCTCCTTACCTCCCAGTTTTCTTTGAAAGGTGCGCCGTGATGATCAAGGCAGAAGTCTTTGATGGCAGCCCCAATGTCTTCATCAATTATGTCACCAAATGTCATTCCATTCGTGTAACACCCATCGGCAGTGGTTACTCCGAGGAAGTGAACCAGGATTGCGGCGATGATGAAGAATGGCGTTAAAGTCATGTTTCGCTTCTTTCTTGCTCCGTCTCGTAGATTGTTTTGCGTGGATGTGATGATCAACTTCGCCAAGGGAGGAATGGGTTTCGGGGACGGAGTATTGAGTGCGTTAAACAAAGCCCACTTTGGAATACATCTTGAGCCAAGGAGGGTCTACGGGGTTGACCTGATCTTTAAGTAATGGCTGAGAAGAGTAATGTCCCACTTCTAAGTTAGGTGAGTTCCATGATTAAGTGACTGTGTGAGACCGTCTCTTGTGGTTCTCACGATGCGTGAGTGGGTCCAGGATAGTGATTACTACCTAGGTTGGTTTTTTGACAGTTAGTAACTACCCTTTAGGCGAATCTAGATTAGACGCGAGCCGCGCAAACAGACACCTTAGCTTAAAAAGCCTCTCTTCGATTCTACAACCTTTTGGCAAGTTGGGACACGGGCCAAGACAGGACGCTGGCACCTCTATTGCTGAGCTGACTTGTAAGCCCGGTGGAGATCCACGAAGAGTCCATTCCGGTCGTAGTTATGGTGCCAGAGACATTCCGAGTGTCCGGGGCGGCCGGGAGCCCGGTCGTGGAAATCTCGGTGGTGTAGCCCGCCACGGCTGTGGAGCCCTCATCGCGTTCGTCTCCATTGGTCTTGTAGGTTTCGCAGTCTGGACTTCACTCGTCGAAATTCGCTTGACCCAACGTCTCTCTGGACGTTGCCATGTCCATGGTAAAAGGTCCTGCATATGGATCCCCACGAGTGGTCCAGTGGTCGCAACATACGTATTCAAACTCGTGTGCTGCCTAATGCAAATATCATATTCGTTATAACCTCTTCTACAGTCATTCTCATCACTGTCCTTTAGGGGTAGGTTGTTTTTACCTCTAACAAGATGTCCTTACAGTAGTCTAAAGTAAGGTTAACATTCTTGATTTTTCAACAATATATACCTTAACGCCTTCTTTAATATAGATATATATTTTATTATCTAGCTTAGCATTAAGATTAACATAGTCTAAGATCTTTAACGTAGTATATATAAATACGTTCTTTCTATAGAATTGATAATTTCATCAATACTGTTTTATTATTATAAAATAGCGGTTTAAAATTAGGTTCAATAAAAAATACTAGCAATAATATAAAGGTACATTATTATTATAAGATTACTATACTTAGTTCTTCTTATATAATATCCTTTATCATTAGCCTAGGTAGTTCTAATAAAGAAAATAAGTAATATATAAATAGTATAGAATTAATAAAAAGTGTACTTTAATAATATATTTAATCTTAGTATAAAGGTATTAGTAATTTTCTAGAATTAATTAAGGCTTAGAAATTTGAAATAGTATAAGTTCGTTCTATATAGTAAAAGTATTTCAGGAACCCTAGGAAGTAACATTATTAGTAAAGAGAGATGTATAAAGATTACCTTTAAATACTTAAGGAAGGAAACTAAGTATTAAACACTTAGGTAACTTTAATAAGTGGGTAATTATCTAAGAAAACCTTATATGTACTTATAACGTAGAAATTTGTATACCTTGGTACAAGGTTGTAATTAGTGAGACTAAGTTTAGTCAAGGCCCTTAACTAAGACTACATGACTTTAGTTAGTAAAAATACT
>MAVT02000993.1:0-18016 GCA_001702395.2 Diaporthe helianthi | reverse complement strand
ATACTATAGTATTTTTAAAAAGTAAATACTTTTTGCTTTTAAATATTGCAAATAGTAAGAATATTTTTTTTTTAAAATTGTAATCTTAAATGCAAGATCTTATAAATATAAAACTTTTCGTATAACTTATTGTAGCGTTTAAATTACTTGCTTTAGAAATTAAGTTTAAACTTAATAAACCTATTAATACTATAACTTTTAAAAACTTTTTAAATTAAGTTTAAAGCTATAAAAGTATAATTATTAATCTTGCTTAATAATAATTTTTGTTAAAATAAATAGTAGTTTGCTTTATAAGGCTTGCTTTAAATTTTAAAGGCAGGTTAATAACTTTTTTTATTTTATATTTCCTACTATTATAAGTTTTGCAATAGCTATAGCAATGCTTTTAGGCGCTACTACTTTCTTTTGATTTATAATATATTTGTTTAAATTCCGCTAACTAACCTTAAAACTTAAATAACCTTTAGCTTCTTTATTATTCCGCTAAACGCGTATAAATATTAAACAATAGATATAATTAACTATAGCTACTACTAGATTAGTATATAGTATAGCGCTATTAGTAAAACAAATAACGCTAAAATTAACTATTATAGGTATAATTTAATACTTTAAAATAGCTATTTATTTTAAAAAACTATTACTTGTTTGCCTTATAAGCCTAATATACTATACAACTAAATTAGTAAAGTTAGCTTTAATAGGCTTATTATAGCGAATTTATTAATTATATAGATTAATTTAATACGTTTTACTAATAATTCTTTATTAAAAATGCTTTTAAAAAAAGGTTTCCCTTAAAACTACATTTATAATTTTTAACTACCTCTTTAAAAAAGCTTTTTCTTATAATAATTAAAATAAGTATTCTAACGTTAGCTATTTTAAAACCTTATATATAGCCCTTTTTATCTATAAATACTACTGCTATTACTTTTAAAGTAATAATGCTTTAATAAACTATGTTTATTCTATTTACTTTAGGAAATTAAAGCTAAAAGAGCAAAATGCAAAACAAACCCTAAGCTGGGAATAGAACTTGTGTTTAATTGCTACGTTGTTAAACGTAGATAGTAAGCTAAAAAACCTATTAGTAGCAAAAAACTAATTAGCTTTAATATTATAATAAATACTACTAGGGGCGTAAAGGTTATTAAATTACTAGTAAAGGTTAATTTAGAACTAAAAACAAGCTTTAGTTTTTTCTTATAAATTTACTTATACTTATTTATATATTTATTTAATAGCGTAATATTAAATATATATAGTAATACTAGCTGTAATCGCATAATAGCGAATAAGTAATAAATTTAGTAATTTTACTTAAATGTATAAGTTTGCAAATGTACTATACTATTTTATTTATAAAGACTTAGTATAAATATTTACAAGTTATTTAACTATGTTATTATGCTTCTTTAATTTCTTAATACCTATATTAACTAAAATAAGCTTACAATAGTGTTTTTTTACAAAGAAGATATTTATTATTAATAACCTTTAAGCAAATATATTACTTAGCATAAACTCTATAAGCTTTAAAAGCTTTAATATTATTATCTTTAAATTATATATTAATATTAAATCCTATTGTATTTAAATTTTTTTAGAATTAAGAAAATAAACTTGTTTTATTAAAGCTAGAGTTATTGTATTAAAGGAAACCTTAATTCTACCCTAGTTAACAATATAGCTGTTTATTAACTATAAATTGTATACTAAGGATTTGCAAAATCTAATTTTTACTCTAACTTCCTTGCACTTTAGCTTTTTTGCTTTATTTACAAACGTTTATTTAAACTTAATTATTATTTACAATGATAGTTGTAGCTTACTTTGAATTTCTAAAAAAATGTTTATTAGCTATTTTTATTTTGTAAACCTATAGTGCCGCGTTAATACTGTGGAATGGGATGCTAAGGCTATATTAGCTGCCTTTTATAGGTTATTTAACTCTTTAATAAAAACTTTTATTTAAGTGAAGAACTTTTAGGAATATGCTACTAGCGTAAATATTTTTTTATGCTTATTAATAAAAAATAGCGTAAAACTTTTTAAATTTTTTAACTAAAATGCAAATATTTTTTATAATAAGGGATTTACTAACGTCCTTTAGAACAAATAGCTTAAGGTTTAACTTTAAGACAACTAGTAGGATATAATCCCAAAGAAATGTTGTATATATCCAATAATAGTAAAAGATATAGAAATTATTAACAAAACGCTTGGAAAACTTTAAAAAGCTAGAAAACTTGAACAAACAATGGAATTAGTTTTATTCTTATTTCCCATTTTCGTTATATAGTGCATAATATTTAATAGAACTTAAAAAAAATAAATAGTTATTAACGTTTAAAGCTTTAACTATATAGCAATCTTAAACTATTATTTTATATAAAGCTAGAACAATATTTATAGTAAAATTATAAATATAAAATATATTACTATACTTAACGCAATAGCTTTCTTTTACTAATAGCAACTATATCTAGAAATGTAATAGATATTTACTATAATAATAGCATAAGGTTAGTTTACTTTTAAATACGCAATTATAAGATACTATAGTAGCTTAGCGTATATATAATAATAAATAAACTAATAATTTTTTAGTATAAAAAAAGCCTACTTAAATAATATTATTATCTTTATAAATAGATTATTTAATAACTATTTTTAAAATATTAGTAAAGTTTTCGTTAAACTTAGGGAAACAAACATTGCAATAAACCTAAAGAAATTCTTTTTTGCTATATTTATAGCTATTGTACTTAGGCATTATATTAACTCCCTTAGACTATCTATAATAAAGAAGCAATTACAAGCTATTTAAGTTTTAAAGTTTTTAAAAACTTTTAAGGATTTTAAATATTTTATTAGTTTTGCTAGATATATAAGGTATAATGTACTCTATTTTGCAATAAAGATTAAGCCTTTTAAAACTTAAAAAACTAGCTTTTTTTAGTTAAATTTTAAAAGTAAACTAAAAAGTAAAATAGCTAGGTAATGCTAAATAAATTACATTATGTTTAAAATACCTAGTAAAACTAAAAAAGCTACTTTTAAAATAATTAAATTTAACCTTATAAAATATACTTTAGTTATTTAGTTTAACCCTAAAAAACTACTATTTATTAACTTTAATGTTTCCGCTATTAGAATTAAAGTTTAGGTTTATTATATTAATAACGCAATTGCTTATAAGCTGTTAAAAGATAGATATATTACTATATATCTTTTACAAATAGCTATTTAAATTATTACTTATTTAAGCCGCATACTTTTAAACATAGAGCAATAATACTAAGCAACTAAGATAGAAGTTCTTAGGTATATTTAAGTTTTAAAAAAATATAGCTAATAGATAAAATTAATATAACGCTAAGCAACTTTTTATATAAGTTATTTCGCTATTTTAAAACTTTTTAAATAACTAAATATTATTAACTTTACAGCTACTTTTATTAATAACAAAAAACTTATTTATATTTTTAAATTTATAAGCAAATTTAACATTAATTTTCTTTATAAGCTTAGTTAGTAAAATATTGTTTTTAATGCTTTATTTTAACTATTTTTACTAAATGTAACCCCTACTAATATACTTAGTGGTTTTAATATTTTGCTTAATAACTATAAAGAATATTAGTTATTTACTACTAAAGAATATGCTACGCTTAAAAAAGCGCTTTGCTATAGTAAAGTTTATATTAGAATATTATTAAATTTTTATTAACATTTTTAAAATAATTACTAGAATAATCTTTACTAGTTATAAATTCTTAATATAATTTATAAAAATAAGGCTTTTAGTAAGAATAAAGCTATTTTTTTATTTAAGATTTATTTTAGCTTAATTTAAAAAACCTTATTAGAATATAAAACTCTATAATTATATATTCCCTAGTTTTATATTTCTAAGATCTTGGAATTTGTATACGCAAGTAGCTATTATAAATATATAAAACTTAGCAAGTTTTTTTATATATATTGTATTAAAAAACTATATTCTAAATTATAAAAATTTACTTACTATTACTTAAATTATTAGGTTTTTAAAACCCGCTGCTATAAAGCTTATAGTAATTTATAACCTATATTTAAACTTTTGTATTTATACTACTAAATTATAATAAATTTTATTTAAAGCTTATTTATAATAAAGCTAAACTTATTTAATTATATTTTACTTATTATTTTTAAATTCTTAAAAAGGTTGCTATTAATACTAAGGAAATTAATATAAAAGGCTTTAAACTAGGTATTTACTTTACTATAATACTTATTATATAGCAATTAGGGGTATTTAAAGGTAATTTTATTTAATAAAAATTTAAAATTTCTTTTTAATGTTTAGTTTATAATTTAAAAACTTTTAAAAACGAAATTATTCTATATAACTATATATTATTCTTAAATAAATAGCTAGTTAAAAAAAATAGTATAAATAATTAAATTTATTTTTTAATATTTTATTTATAGCTTTAATAATTCTATTAAATAGTTTAATATATTATTGCGTATATAATTTAAATATTATAATAGTAAGTTATAAGCAACGGAAAGCTTATTAAATAAAATTATAAAGGAATTTACTTTAAATAATATATTAAACTTTATTGCAAATTAAGTTTTATAGCGTTTTTTAAATTTCCTATAAAGCTATATTTATATATATAACGCCTTTACTTTTGTAGCTATAATTATAAAAGCATATTTTAACTAGCAATACTTTACTAAATTTTTTAATATTAGTAAATAAATATTTTTTTAATTATATAAAAGATATAGCATTTTAATAAACATTAGTTGTAAGTATAGATTATAGTATGCTAGGCTATTTAGAATTATTAAAAGAATTAGTTGTTTAGCGTATAAACTAAACTTTTTATAAATATAAAAGCTTAAATACAATATAGTTTTTGTTAATTATCTTAAATTATACTTAATAGATTTCTTTAAAAAGGCTTTATTTAAAATTAAACTAATTTATATAAAAAACTACAAAAGATAATTATTAAGCAAGTAAACTACCCCTAATAGTATAATAAAATACTTTATTAAATATATTAGCTTTAAACTTAAATTTTGTAAATAGAAGATATTATTATAATTAGGAGATAAAGCAAAAGCTTTGCTATTTGCGTTTGCTTGCAATTGCCTATTTATTTAAAATTTAGCATAATAAAAGCTATAATAATTGTAAAACCAACGGGCAAAGCTTTATAATAGTTATAGGTTTTGCTAAAAGTATAATTTTAAACTTAGCGAATTCCCCGTTAACGAGGACGTAGACCCTTTTGAGCGGGGGGAGATTGTCAAGAGATAGCAGGAGCGCACGGGCTAGGCCCTATGAGAACAGACTCCTTGGCCCTCGGCCTTAGAACAAACTTAGCTAGACGACACACAGACAGAAAGACAGAAACCAATCAATTGCTACGATACCCATCACAGCCTGGCTGGCAGACTGGCAGTCCAGGCGCAGTGCGGTCCCGACGGCTTGGCTCACCGTGCGCTTGCCCCGTTTTGGCAGTCTCACAGCAGTACCCCGGGTACCCAGGTACCTAGACCTGCCGCCCCTCCATACACCTAGGTTGTACATCTGTACCTACCTAGGTTGGCAGATTCCACACTCCCTCTTTAATATTCCGACTGTGACATCGTTCTAGGTACGGAGTACATCTGGGAATCCAAATAACGGCCAAATTGCTGATCAGTCGTACGTAGGTGGCTTTTCGTTGCAACGTCAGCCCCCCAGCGCCCCTGGCTGATCCATTGGCCCACGTCTGTTCGCGATGCAACATGGAGGGGGGGCTATTGGCGGGTAGCGGTTTCTCATCAAGGACAGCAACTAAAGTTTCTCGAGCCCTGCCAACCGAAACAACTGAGCCGCACAAGCGCCTTATATCCTGCGACGCAAGTAACAGTCAAATGTGGCGAGTACCACCCACACAACAAGTGCATACTTGTCCCGAGTCGACTTGACTACTTGCTAGTCCGAATCTATCCCGACTAAGACTCCTGATGTCGGGTCGGCGAGCACGCTGACAGAGATGATCATCGCTCCTAAGCTAACCGCACCTCGCTGGGTGTTGCAGAGCATAGTGGCCCTTTTCACTGGTACTGTGGTAGAAACAGTCCAATCATCATCAAATTACTATTGACACACTGGATAAATATCGACCAGACTTGTGCATCAATCTATGTGCTAACGATCTCTCTGCTCAAGCTCAACCACCGCAGGCATCACATCACATATTACAAGAACAGGCCACCGCCCATGGCAAGCGCCAGTAATAATAACCCAGGAACTGCCTCGAGGGCTCGTCCCGCTCCAGCGATCGTTGCTAGGGTCGTCTTTGCCCCCCCAGGCTGCTGACCTGTGCCTGTACCAGCTCCAGCAACCCCTGATGCTCCCTGAGGGCCAGCAGAAGACAAGGCGACGTCGACTACTTCTGTCGTCGTAGAAATGCCCGTCGAAGTAAACGTCACAGGCGTGACGAGTTTCGAGATGATCATCTGCTATGAGTTAGCCGTCAAAGAACCACACAAATAATATCTCCACAGGGATATGGCAGGGTAAAGATTGCATCCAGAAGCTGCTTACGGTGGTGGTCGACGAGACGGTGGAACATAAAAAGGGTTGAAGTCGATGGCCGCGTAGTGGTCAGCCTGATAGTTTTCGTTCGCGTTATTGTGCTGCGGGTGGTCAACGTGCCATCGTCGCTGCTTGCTGGCACTGGGGCGGCAAGGCCAGTAGCTTGAGATGAATGCACTGCCTCTGTGGGCCCTGTCTCTGCCGGTCGGCGAGCGGACCCGTGCTCTCCGGCTGCTTGTGAGCTCTCCATACCTGGAACGGCGTGGTTCTGGGCTATTGGAGGAGCACCCTTGTCCGTCAGCAAGGTCGCTGCGGATGCTGTCGATGATCCTGAGGCGTTCACCTCGGTATCTGTGTTGTATAGCGATGCACTGCCACCATGGCCGAAGCCCATCAATGACGTGGATGCGGCTTGCGACTCGGCCAATGCAGTTGATGGTGGTGGCATGTCGTTTGCATCGGTTGAGGAACTCATCGTTGATGAAGACAAGGATACTAAATTGTTGTCGTCGTCGTCGCCGTCGTCTTCCGAAGTTGAGGCCTGTAAAGACTGCTCTGGCGAGCTGTCTTCAGAAGACTTGCTTGATGAGGATGGTGACAAAGAAACGCTACGAATTTGAGAAGGCCCGTCTGAACTGCCTGGGGACGGCTCTGGGGAGCCAGTGGGTGGTGCTGATGACTCGGTAGAGACGGGACAGACAGTCGTATATGCCACCACGACCTCGGTTGAGAGCACTGTTGACTTTGCCGGGCAGCTCTCTACTTCTAATCCACACGATGTTACAGTATGGACATTGGTATTGTACACAACAGACGTTGTCATCAATGCGGGTGGGTTGGTGGGCTCTGCCAGTGTCTCAGACGTCCCAGATGTCCCAGATGTCCCAGATAAGGCTGCATCCTGTTCGGAATGCGTCCCCGCAATCTCGCCAGAGACATCGTGGGTGCTCTCGGAAACCGGCGACGAAGCCGTTGATTCACCTGTGACAGGACGTTTACCGGGCTTGACGAACCAGTACCACCACGGCGGGCGTGTGTTCGACGAAGCGGCCTTTGCGGTTGATGTGAACCCCGTCTTCGAGGAGGACGAAACCTAGGATGAAGAGGAGGACCTGGTGGATGATGAGGTCGAACGGGAAGCGGCATTCTGTGCCACCAGGTTTGATGGAGCAGCCGTCTGTGTTATCGCCGAGGAGTCCTTCTTCGATGCTGGACTCGTGGATAAGTCTTTCGGTGCCGAGGACTGGTCTTTGCCCTCGGTGACAGGACAGACTGTGGTGTAGTCGACCACGGTATCCGTGACAAGCACAGTTGAGAGAAGAGGCTTATTGGCAGGACAGCTGGTCACTTTTGTATTGCAAGATGTTACTGTTGACAAGACGGTTGTCTTGTATACTGTGCTTGTAGAGAGCCGGACAGAGCCGGAGCTCAAGCTTCCAGTTGCTTGGGAAATCCGGCTGCTGGTAATGTTGGTCGAGGTCGTACCGCCTGTACTACTTTCGGGCGATGAGGATGAGCCTCCGTTCCGGGTAGAAGCAGTATTTTTCAAGGTCGTACCCGCCGTGATTGTGAGGCTGCTTGATGAGGACGAGCTTGCTCTGGAGCTGCTGGTGACCTGCGAGGTGGTAGGCGGTGCTGGTTGGGCAGCGCCCAAGGTTTTGAGAGCGGATGAGCTGACGACTGAGGAGACAGAATGGGGCAGCTGAGCCAGACACTTGACACTATTGGACGAACCGCTCTTGTCCGTGTAGTTGTAGTAGGCACACTTGGAGGACGGCTCAATGTCGACGCTTCTCACATACGCAATGTAAGGCAACCTGGTAAAGTCTGTGTTACCACCGGCCCACTGTCTGACACCCTCTGCCTGTCTGTCTGGGTCACCTGCAACCCAGACGCCGAGGTGGAACCGCGATGGCGTCTGGGGATACTGGTGATCGGCATTGTCGCAGTCCTTTCTCAACAAAGTCCTGACAAGCTGTCCGTCGATAGACCATGTCAGCCTCTCAGCGGTCCAGTCTATGCTATATTTGTGGAGTCCCGCCGTCATCTCGAACTAGGGGAAAACAGATGTCGACCGGTCATAGTTGGCGGTGATCCCTTTGCCAAAGTAATTTGTCTGCACGTTTGGCTTTGCTTGGCGATAGTTGTTGCCTGACCACTCCCAGTCGATCTCGTCGGCGGTGTCTAACAAGAGTACTGCTGAGGAGATTACGGCAATCCCTGGAGCTGCTTGCATCATCACATCGACATGGCCATAAAGGAAGTAACCTGTTGTCCAGATATACGGTGCATCAGTACGCTTCTCTATGGGGAAAACGCCGCCCTTCTTGCTATCTGTGCGAAAGCTGGCGTAGTCCGCGATGGTCCAGCTGTTTTTGACATCCTCGATGGAGGAGAACTTGGTAAAGTCCTGGTGGATAGGTGAGGTGATCCCCGGAATAGGAGCACAAGTCTCTGGCACACATTAACAAAACAATCCACTATAAATTGCTTGGTTGGTTTCAAATGTTCGGCTTTCAAAGGCCAACAAGGCCTTGAGTGCTTCCAACCCACCTTTTAATGGGTTACAGTTCGCGCTGACGGCGGTTATGCCAATTATTCCAATTGACGTAATGGCATTGAGAATCCTCATTTTCAGGCACTCCGATGACGGTTCTCCGCGTGGTCTGAACTAGTCTCTTGCGATGAAGATGATGAGTGGTTCCGGCTGAATCAGGAAGACACGGCGTTCTTGAGGCGGATTCTTGAGTGGCCGACAAAAGGCGCTGTGACCTGTCGAGTCCTGTGGACAAAGGGGCGGATGCCTCATCTCAACCACGCCGATACACGGCACCCCGGGTGAAAGGCTATCTGTGGCAATACGTATGTACTATATGAAGTTTGCTCGTGCCACAAAGGACGGTTGAAAGTGCTTCTTGTCGAGCCTTCCCCGTCTTCCCTTTCCGGAAGCGTGTCCTCTCCGCTGTCTGCCTCGACATCCAGTGTTTTCTCAGCCGCTGTAGTACCTAATGTATAATACATCGAAGATTGTGAAGATACTATGAATAGGGCGAAATTTGAAATGTATTGGAAGCGGGTAGTGATTGATCTACTTGGTCGGGCGAGCGCTCCTCGGGCGTCTGGCAATTTACATATTGTGCGGGCAGTGTTGAATTACCTACTTAGGGTACACTCAACATTGACCGTGCTGTTGCCATGGCAGTGATCTCTAGGCTATCCTCACGTAGGATTGACAAACTGTAGAGTTTTGCATATAGGTTTATGCACTGAGTTTCAAAATGGTGTACGGAGGTCTACAGGTGTCTGCACTGTCCGGATTCAAGGCTTGACATGTTATGTATATTTATTGCTCTGCACAATGCTTAACTGCCCCTTTCTTGTCACTCTTGTGTAAGTGATGGGCACCTGGGCAGTTTTTGTCAACACTGGTGACATCTAGAAGTCTGGCAACAGTTACAAAGTTGCGGAAATCCTGGAAAGTAGAACAAGCATCTTGGCATAAATAAATAGTGGTGCTTTGAAGGTGAGAGCAGCATAGCATGTCTGGCTTGGCTCGTGATTGGGTTGTGATTGGGTTTGTATAACAGTACTGGCTCAGAAGAGGGTCAAAACAATCAATTGATGTTCATTGCTCCCTACTTAAGTATCTAGGTAGGTACTTAAGTAGTGATAGAGGTCTGCAGTGAGTTGGCGCCGGGCAGAGGGCGGGCTCGACCAGCCTTGACCAGCCTTGACCAACCACAGCAACCGTGTGGGCGGCCGTACTGACTAAAAATAGCAAATGTGACGGTGGCCAGGGAACAAATAACCAACAAGTCAACCAACTCAAAACAAGCATGGCGCTTAAGATACTACATAATGGAAGGTGATAAATTGAGAGGGCCAAAAGAACAAAGGAGCTATCGCGGGCACTGGACATGGCCATTTTCAGACTTGGGAAGTCGGGAAGCCAGACTTTGAGACTTTGGATCTTTGTGAAGTTCAACTTGAACCATCAATGTGAGCAATCTACTTAGAGTTGGACATGGATGACCACCACTCACACAAGAGCATTCTTTCGCTCCCCGACGAGCTTCTCATTGAGATATTCAGCGCCGTCAAGACCCAGAACCCAACCAATAAGGCACAGCATTCATCTTTCGCCAGTTCATCACGAGACGTCGCCAGTGTCAGACTGGTGTGCAAACGGTTCCAAGCCTGCAGCTCCCACCTGCTCGTCCACTACATAAAGGTCGATGGGATCAACACCGAGTCCCTCGAGAGGCTGGAGGCCATTTCTAAACACCCAGTTATTCGCAATGGGGTACATATTGTCCGGCTTATTACTCAATTTTACAGCGCCGTCTACGCCAATGACGTCCGCCGGTTTGCCTGTTATGCAGTGAACCGGGTGTTTGGCCAAGCCTTGCGCTTTAAGGAGGACCTAGAAGCTGCCGATGCCGAGGTGTCCATGGAGAGTCGACAAGAGGCAGCCGTGGTGCTGGCAAAGGTCAAGGCCGCTCTCAAGACATGGGGTCGCTTCAGCCTCGAGGGGGTGGAGGACGCCAATGGGCCCTGGAGCGTCGACTTTGACAAGTCCAGCCAGGATTGTCTGGCATTGCGTCGCAGGAACTCTGGCGAGGACGATGACAGCGAAGTGCAAAGACACCTTCAGCTCTTGCACATTGCTCATCAGCACTACCGACTACGATTCCAGGACCAGGAACTACTCCGACAAGATGACACATTCATTCGCAGGTTTTCAGCAGCCATGGCCCGGATGCCAAGGGCCAAGGGGATCGAGTTGCACGACTTCGACATGCAACAATCGAGAAATGGCAGCTTTCAAGAGGATCCGGAGAACAACCAAGACAGGTTTTGCCTCCCGGGGAGCGGCAAATATGCTGGCCTCATGGAAATTGCACCAATGTCTTGGGACGAGGCGTTGGATGGGCAGCTCGGCGAGCCCCCAGTCGAAGTCCTCGTCGGGATTCCCAGCGCGATTCACCAAGCCGGGGCCCGACTGGACAGGATATCGATGCAGACCAGCGCATGTGCAGCACAGTATTATCCCTTGTTCAAGAAGGTCGAAATGAACAAGTTCATCGAGCTGGCGACGGCAATCAACAGGATGCGCCTGAAGAGCTTCATATTCTTGCACCAGGACGAGATGAAGCCACGCATACGACAGAGCCCGTCTGCGGAGGACATAGACGCTTTTGACAGCTTCATCTCGGCCGTGACGAACAGCAGTGCCCTGGAAAGACTCTGGCTGCGGCCCGACGGCGGGTGGTGCGACAGCGGGCTCGATGCCAACCGCCAGTCCGGCCTTGGGCCTCTCGTGCTCCCCGAGGCTGGCCCCCGAGAGCGCTGGGGACAGCCGGATTGGAGGAACCTCCGCGATGTCCACCTGTCTAACCTGGCGCTGCACCTGTCCGACCTGGAGCGCCTGGCTGCACAGCTCGACGAGTCCGGGACGAGGCTCGAGTTCCTCACCCTGCAGCGAACCCGTCTCCTCAGCGGCACGTGGTCACAGGCTCTCGAGGTCCTCCGGAAGGTGGATGTCGAGTATGAGAAGCAACTTATTGAGCCCAACGGGGCGGAATGCGAAGACGTGGCTATGGTCAACGGTGGGCGATATGACACTGTTTTTGGAAGCCTGCGGACGACGAGAAGCATGGCTGACGACTTTATCAACGGATACGTGGAAAATAACCCACTTGATGAGAGTTACCCTGTTCTGTTTGTAGATTCCGTCGATGGTGAGGACGTCGTCGTGGAGGTCACTGTCGGAGGTGAGACTGAAGATTTGCCCGACGCCGGGGAACGTGAGAATGAGTTGGCGTCAGGGGTCGTACCGCAGATTGCTGTTTGAATTTGGTTCCATGTGGTTTGGTTGGGTTGAGTTGCACAAAAGGGCTCACCTGGACGATCGTCGCGATAGGCGGCATGTGTTTAGTTTGCTGGACAACATTCAAATGTTAGAATTCCGTGACTTTGTTTCGCAGGATGCACTGTGACATAGGCAGGAAGGACTGTTCTTCTTCTTACCTTTCTTCAGACCATTTGCAGGACAGGAGGAGCCGAAGGAGAACGGTCCGATGTGGCGGGCCTCGGGTGGACGTGCACGGGGTAATTTTTGAGAGCAAGGAGTACGCACTAAGTACGGAGGAGGAGTAGGAGTTGTCCGTCTCAAGTTCAGTCTCAGATGGGTCAGAGTCTTGGCCCCTCGGCGCCTAGGGCCACCCCTGCTAGCGTTGAGGCTCTTCTGCTGTTTATTTCGTGGGTCGAATCTTGATGAGTTTATTCTCACCACAACAAGTTTAATGTTTGAACAGCCTACCCAACCTGCAGATCGCAACCATCTCCTGGCCGCCTTCACCGTCTCATCTCGGCCAGGGATTTCCCTCTCTGGTGCCGTGTCTGCCCTTCCCCTTCCCCTTCCTCCTCCTCGCCACCCCCCCCCCTTTGGCCCAGCTCGCATCGGCAGAATCTTGGGCACTTGGTCCTTGAAAAAAATGGTCGTAGTGCCACCAGCCCGCTGCCCGCTGTAACCTGCGGGTGGGAGACCACAGGCCAGCGTCGTCTGCCTACTAGGTCGTCTGCCTACTAAGTACTTAAGTACCTAGGTGGTAGGTATTTAGGTATTTGACCGAGAGTCGGTCATGGCTAAGCTTCCAGCCAAGTTTGGTCTGCCTGGGCTGGCTGCCTGGCTGATGATCACTTGTCTGCAGATCTCCCGGCTTGACTGCTTGCATGGTGTTCGTCACATCTCATCAACTTACTCGCTGCAGTGTTCAGAGCATTGATATCTGAACCCGGGGCATCCTCGCAGCACATCGAATGAACCTCGTCTCATTACTCCTGAAGTTTCCGCGCCCCTCGCCAACCCATATTTGATAGCACCAGCCTCAGGGGCGTCGTCTCACCATCCTTGCCAGCCATCAATGCCAAGGGCAAGTATGATCGGCATTGAAGGGGGAACGAACACATTGTTTGGTCAGTGGTCAGTGGCCAGTGGTCAGTGGTCAGTGGTCACTCTACCACCCTGGCTTCGCATCATGTTTTGTACATCACCTGCATTGCATCCCTCATCATCATCATCATGTCGGCTGCGGTCTATAAAGACCTCCGCTTGGCCCACATGGGATGACAGTCTCTACCCTCACCTCCGGCATCATCTCCAAGCCCTACACTTCCATTCTTTAACCTGTTCTGTGAACATTTGCTTTCCTACCACACTCTTTGCCTACTTCCGTTCAACAAGTCATCCATTCTTTTCTATACGCCCAGATACTCTTGCTCGGTCAAGGATTACTCCCCCACATACCCACCCATTCATCCACAACCGTACCACGCCCTTGGCTTGTTTGTTCCAATAATACCAAAGTCACCAGCCACCATCATGTACAAGTCTGTCATCCTCACTGCTCTCGTGGCCTACGCCGAGGCTCGGTTTAGCCAGGAACAGGTTCCTGTCCCTGCCGTGTCAGCCCTCTCCAACTTTGGAAACCCAGGCGAGGCGGCCACCCTTGCTGGCGCTATACCCGGCTCTCTCCTGGCCGCCGCCAACCCTTGTGACAAGGTACTTCTGATTCCCGTCCCTGCCTCCAACAAGCCTTTCTCGGTGCTGACCCCATGGACACAGCTCACCCTGGCCGACAAGATTGTCACCCAGCTCGGGACTGACCCCTCCGTCATCGACGCGGCCAAGGGGCTTGTAGCTGCCGAGCAGAACTTCAACCCCTTCGTGGTCTCTATCCCTAGCATATGCTCCGATGCCGCCCTCCCTGTCACTGCCGAGCTGCGTGGCGTCGTGCCTCTGGTCGACCCGGCTGTCACTGGCTCCGATGTCGAGAACGCCAACTCAAAGACATCTCTGACCACTCCGTTCGACGCCAATGGCCTGTCTGTGGCCGACATCATGGCCGCCCAGGGCTTCTCCAACCTGACTGCCGTCGCTGTCGATGGTACGAAATCTTCTGCAGGTGGTGCCGCCACAGGTGCCGCCTCGGGCGCTTCCTCGAACGCCGCATCTGGTGCTGCTGCCGGAAATGCTTCTGCCGACGCTTCAAATGGAAACGCGAACGCCGGTAACGGTGGCAAGAAGTCCTGCAGCTCCAAGGGCAAGGGGAAGGGCTCCAACAACAATGCCGGTGCCAACAACAACAACGACGATGGCGCCGCCGCCAACAACAACAATAATAATAACAACAACAACAGCACTGCTGCTGCTACCGGTGGGCAAACGTCGTTGGCTGGAGCCGATTTCGGCAAATGTACCCCAACCATGGATTTCCAATTTGGCCGGGCTAGGCGTAAGGCAACCGAAGGCACCTTCTTGCCCACCGATCCTCTTGTCGCTCAGGGACAACAGGACGCTCTCAAGTAAGCATCACTCTTGTCATATTCTAGAATGCAACATTTGAGCATCCGCAGGAGTACTAACGTCAAACAAGTCCGGGAATTATTTCCAACAGAATCTGCGATCAGCTAACTAATGTCTGTGAGGCAAACCAGGCTGCCAAGGATGCCTGTCAAAGTGCTAAGGCCCAAATTCAGAGCCTGGGAACCAAGGATGCTTCAACGGCTACTGCCTTCAACCAGGCCCTGGGCTTTTGAGCAGATGCCTCATGCAACGGTGCCATTGACAGACTGGAGAAAACGGGCCCGTTTCATGGCCTAAAATCAGCTGGTGTAGGCTATAGGTATGCTGTGACAGAGTCTAGATTACTTTTACTAGTATATAATAGTCAGTCTATTACAAGATCTTGACTAAATATAAATAGAACTAGAAAGAAGTAATGTTATTTAATTAAGGATACGGTTTCCTATTCTATACTATATATATATATATATATATATAGTACTAGAGTTATTAAAATTCATTTATAAGCTATTAAATATAAGCTAATACATTATTAATTATTATTAAAAATTATAAAAGTACTAAGCTTAAAATATAATATTTTAATCGAGTAGAATAATTAGTTTTATAAATTAACTTTCAGGATTTACTCCTTTTAAAAACTAAGATTTATATCTTATAACTAATTTAATATATCTAAGTCGATTTAGTTTCTATTACTATGATTTAAATTTAGTTTTATAATCATGCTCTTAGCAGTCTTAGTCACTTTGCTTCGTCACGCCAAGATGTCTCTCGCAGGTCTTCATGATGATGCAGGGTGTACTGCCGAGGTCGAGTTGCTCTTGTCGCCTAAAGAGAGGCCCGGGTTTTCCCCGAACTTGTAATTGGGGATAGCAGACCAAGAAGCTTCGACCATCATCTCATCCAGAACGCTTGCTGCTGTGACATTGTCGACCTTGAGCTTTAGCCAATGTTGATTCCTGAAATTCTCGTCGACAACCCACGCATTGGAGCCGTTTGGGTGCACAAAATTGTAGCCATCGTCGTTGCCGAACTCAAATAGGTCTCCAAGGCCATTGATGGCGTACAACATCGTGAGAGGGTCCCACGAGAACCGCGAAGTGTTGTAGGTGTAGTAGAAATAAGCTGCACGGACTGGATCGCTCACCGGGCCTCGAGTCATCAGGCCGCCGCCGGTCGTCACGTTGCCACCAAGCTCGGAGCCGGAGAAGACCATAGGCCCCTTCCAGTTATTAATAACGTATGCTGTCGCCGCAGGGTCGTAGCCCCAAAAGTTAAACTCGTGCCCGCTGGGATAGGCACCTCCCATAACGACGAGTTGTGCTACTTTTCTCTCGACTAGTTCCGCCCCCGTCAGCTCCGAGTACGAGTCACCGGACGAGTTGAGCAGCCCGGAGAGGTTGTTGAGGAACCCTATCGACGCAATGGTTACACTGTCATCTGCAGCCTCGCTCAGTGTCTTCCGGTACAGCGCCACAGGATCCCAGGCATCGTCGTCTACATGGCCCCACCGCACAGCGCAGTCCTCGCAGCGCCAGTGATACGCAACCTTGGTAGTGAACTCGCCCAGTTCAAATGACCAGGTATCGGTGAATGTTTCATTCGAGATGGGTCTGGGAATGCCGATGGGGACTTGACGGTGGCCGTAATGTGCTAGGATGGCGGATGCTGCCAGAGCAGAGTAAGAGGAGGGGTAGTTGATGTTCAAGCCGATAAGTGACACTTCTGGACTGGTAGCAGCAAGAAGGAGGGCTGAAGCATCACTGGAGCAACAGTTATAGGTCAGAATTCACAAGTGATACTCAGAGACATAGGCAGGGGACGAAGATTGATCAGGCAGAAGAATTGCTCACTCGCAGTCGCTGAAGAGATCCGTGTCAATAAAAAGGTTTTTGCGATTAGCAGCCGCCGCTGCCGAGATACCGAACCACAGCAGCAAGCCTATTGAGAGACGCAAGGTAAGTAACATGTTGTCAGAACTTTCGAGTGCGGTGTCTGTGGCATTTATCCATGTGAAGAACAAGTCTGCGTCCTAGCTATTAAGAGGAGAATAGAGATCCTCAAAGCAAAAAAGAGAAGGTTTAGGGCAACAGGTACCGCTTCTAAATTAGAGCGCCCTACTCGACCATGCTTTCCTATTTATATTACCCTAACAAATTACTTTGCATACTATTACTCACTAACTTTGCTAAATTTCTTTTATAGTTAAATATCACAATACTCTTATAAACTTTTCACTTATATTACTTTAAAACCTAATAGGAAATATATTTAAGAAGTCTAATAATTAAAGGAATTAGATAGAGAATATACTTAACTTACACTTTAATATATTATATACATACGACTAATTACTTATTATAATAATAAATATATAGCTTTACTCCTATATAATATTAAAAAGAGTTAAAGGGTTATACTTAAGTCTTTATATAACGCTATTAATTATAAATATTATTATAATAATTAATACTTAGCTTAAAAGCTAATAATTACTATAATAAGTATGTAATATAATTAAATAGATTTAGGAGAGTTATTAAATAAAAATGAGGTAATAATACTATTAACTTAAAACTTTACTACTTACTAGTAATGAATATAATTTTAAAACTAATAAAGTTTAAAGTTTATAAAATAATAATAGTTTCTAATAAGTAGCAAATATTTAACGTACGATCTAAGGCTTTTATATCTTATTATTCACATATATAGTTAGTAGTAAATATATTTAACTACATTAGAGTTGTGATAAAAAAAACTATAAATGAAACTACAAAACTACAAATGTTTAACCCTTGTATACACGCCGCAACCCTAACTCAATTTTTAAAAATTAAACACCATTAAATAGATCTGCCTCTAAACTTTACAATGATATAATTTTCTTAGGGTTCGAGGTATTATATAAGCGTATAAATAGGGGTTAAAGTACAAGGGTTAGTTGTATTTTTGACCCAGCTTTTAGTTAAAAGATATACCCCTGTATTCTACCCCCCTAGGGGAGCCCTAACCCTAAATAAAATATAATTAAATACTAGATT